>JANHGN010015559.1:0-13703 GCA_024605025.1 Megaceryle maxima
TTACCCCTCGTCCTTTCACTACAGGCCTTTGTAAACAGGCCCTCTCCAGTCTTTTTGTAAGCTCCCTTCAGGTACTGAAAGGTGGCTATTACGTCTCCCTTCTCCCTCCCCCTTCTCTTCACCAGACTGAACAATCCCAGCTCTCTCAGCCTGTCCTCGTAGGAGAGGTGCTCCAGCCCCCTGATCATCCTTGTGGCCCTCCTCTGGATCCACTCCATCATGTCCATGTCCTTCCTGTGCTGAGGGCTCCAGAGCCGACTCAGTATTCCAGGTGACATCTCACCAGAGCAGAGTAGAGCAGTAGAATCACCCCTCTCAATCTGCTGGCCACACTTCTTTTGATGCAGCCCAGGATACGATTGGCCTTCTGGGCTGCAAACACACACTGGCTGCTCACATCCACCTTCTCCTCTATCAGCACCCCCAAGTCCTTTTCTGAAGGGCTGCTCTCCATTGCCTCTTCCACAAGCTTCTACTGATAGTGGGGATTGTTCCAGCCCAGGTGTAGGACCTTGCTCTTGATCTTGTTGAGCCTCATGAGGTTTACCTGGGCCCACATCTCCAGCTTTTCTGGGTCCTTCTGGATGACATCCCATCCCTCTGGTCTATCAACAGCACCACTCAGCTTGCTGTCATCCACAAACTTACTGACAGTGCACTCGATCCCGCTAGGTCATTGACATACACAAGACAGGTCCCAGTATGGACCCATGAGGGACACCACTTGTCACTGCTCTCCATCTGGACTTTGAGTTATTGACCACTACCCTCTGGATGTGGCCATCCAGCCAATTCCTCATCCACCAAACGGTCCGCCCATCAAATCCGTATCTCTCCAGCTTGGTGAGTAGGATGTTGTGGGGGACTGTGTCAAAAGCCTTGCAGGAGTCCAGACAGATCACACCCATAGGTCATCCCTTGTCCACTGATGCAGTCAGCATAGCGGTTCATAAAGAAACTTCACAGTACCAACTGAATCCAAGGACAGCAGAAATTTTTTCAAAAGTTAACTTAAAATACTCGCATACCCCTCTGGATACATTGAAATAAATGACAAAGAAGCCACAAACCAAAGCCCACCACCAGAGAAACCCACCTGTGTTCAGATACCCAGTTATTACTAAGTGAAGGCACTTAGTAAGAGATCCCTACCAATTTCAGCAAGGCTAAAGTTCACCTAAGAAGTTTAAGGGCCACTGTTTATAGCTCCAAGACTACAAAGTTTTTACTCAGATACACATGAAGTTCTTAGAGGAAAAAGTGGACTCTTCTCACAAGTATGCATTTGAGAAAAATAAACAAACCTAAAAGACAACAATTTAGCTGTACAACTTAGGCATAGTTCTTGATTTCACTAGAAGTTGCATAGAAGATATGATAGCACCTACTATTGCTAGGACATTAAAAAAAAAACCCAAAAGCCACAATTCTTTGGTCACTATCTTTTTTTTTTTTATCCTTTGGAAAGTTCTGGGAAAACCAAGCAGCATTCAGTAACACAGTAACTTCTCAAAGAAAGTTTTTTTATCGAAGCTCTGCTTTTAAACTTTTATTTTTTAAACAACAAGAAAAAAATCCTCCACTTAGGAAAGTTAGGTTGTCACCTTCTTACATTTCAGAATACAAAACTGAAAAAAAATCCTTATATATAAAAAGAAAAAGAGACAGGACTTCAGCCAAGTATTCAGCTACTTATTGCTGTAGTTGTAACTCAAGTCCATTTAAACCCCTGTTTTGGTTGTTCATGGCAGGAACATGTTTGGAACACTAGCAGCAATAGAAAACCCCTTTAAAACCTAAACATACTGTTGAGTGAAGACTGACAGAAACCATAACCTTTGGAACATAATAAAGCATCCTGTAAAAGTACAATTGATTTGGTAGCTAGAAAAACAAGGTTGATTTAAAGTGCTATCCCAAAGACTTATGTGGGCCTATGTCAGTAAAGAAAGTCCTTCCCCCCCCACCCCCAGTAAAGCCCAGAACCACAGCGCTGCTCTAAACATAATGAATGCAGTCTTTGCTCCACCCCAATGCCTCACCTCCCTCACCCTCCCCTAACAGGTGGAATACAGAAACTTGAAATAATTGCCAATTCCAAATTTAGGTGATACACACAAATATACTGTTAATCAAAATCTGGACAGCAAACAGTACACCTGAGTTCAGTCATACAAACTAACTTCTGTAAATAGCGTTAGACGAATATATCCACGTCTCTAATACGAATCTAGATGTATTTTCTTACAAAACACATTAATAGAAATATCCAGGCAAATACAAACATACAATAGCAAAAGCTTTAAGCCCCATTTAATATGATGACTTTCCGATTAAAAATAGAAGGCAATTAAGATTTACTCAAAATTACAATTAAGAAAAGCTTTCACAGTGCAATATTGAAACTGTCACAAAGTTAAGAAAATACTGATATCAAAGTACAATCACAATGTTAAAGTAGACAAAACTACTATACAAGGGCGTATCTTGTAAAATTAAAAGTAATGAACACAACATAGGGGACATCTCACGTCCCTGCTCTACATATCTCATTTCCTAGTCTTCAGACGCATAATTGTGTCTTTCTGACAATGGCAGGAGTCTTCTAAAAACTAAGAGGTTCATTCTTCTTCATAGACCAGATTTCAGAGCCCAGTTACTTCTGGAAAAATACATTCTTCATCACTGCACAATTTCAAAGTAGTGCAATATTGCCATGATGTGCTGAGGCATGAACACATAGCCCGTGTACAGTGCCATTCCAACAATGGAAACTAGCATGGAATCTGAATTACAGTTGAGGAAAACAGCATTTGAATTAGGAAATGCATTAAACATCACATAACTATAGCATTAAAACTTCCCTGGTAACATTACAACATCACATTTTTAAATCAGATGGGGTTAACTGCATTCAGGAATTATAGCTGCAGGAAGAACCAAATGAACACTGAAAACCAGAACAACTGGTAGGAGTGACTAGCTGAATTATGGAAGGATGCCTTTCAAGTTACCCACTGCCTTGTCATGGACACAAGCAGACAGACCAAAGTGTGGGAAAGGTGAAGGAACAGAAAATGGGCACTGAGAATATACAAGTTTTTACATGCAACTTCCAAGGTGTTAAGAAAGTCTCACAGAAACCAGACTCATTCAGTCAAGCAGAAAAGTCAACCCTCACAAAAAAACAACCAAACCAAACCACCACAATAATGAGTAGCTGTACTGAACAAGAGTTCTTATTTGTCGGTGACTAACTCATTCTTAAGCAGACAGCATTAGATGCTGACCTCAACTTCCTGGAATAGTAGGACCTAACAGATTTAATTTATGATGCAGAAAATACATGTAGTATGAAAGTTGTACTATTACCATAATATAGTCAGGAAACCTCAAATCCATTTCTATCTGTCAGTGTCCTCTGCCTTAAATCACTACATTATTTGTTGATTTCTCCACCTGCATGTCACACTCAGACCCCTCCTCATGGGCAAGCAGCTCAATTATTTGTCTGGCAGTACTTAAGAAAAAGAAACCACGGGGGAGTAAAAAATATGAGTAACACTGTGACATGCACCTTTCTAATTACTGCCCTCACAAAGCCTCAGAGCATCAGCACAGCTTTGAGCCAAGTCGTATACTTAAATAAACACACGCTCATTAGTACTTCATTAGAGCAGATCACACTGCAAAATAAGCTTCACATAAAGCTATCTGCTAAACAACTTTAAGATGATCACTTTATTAGCTGAACTCCTAAAAAGGAATTTTTGTAAAACTTTATATAGGGAAGTGAGAAGACAGCTTATAATGCATCGGTACAACTGGACCTGGAGCTCTAAGGTTCTTGAAACTCAACAGAAATTCTGGCATCAGATTATCAAAAGGTTATGACATTCAAAGTTTAAGGTTTCAGAAATTCAGAAACACTCAATATTAATAATAAACTCCTTATTTCATCCAACTACCTGCACAGATTCAGTAAACTTAAGACAGAAACAATATAAAAAGCACTGGAGATTAACAAGCATGATAACACTGGACAGCAGTACTCAGTTTCCACAGGTGAAACCAGAGGAGCTGTGCATGCCCTGCATTGAGAAATCAAGTCCCCATAGCACATGTGTGACAAATGCTCTGTGACTGACTTCTTTGTGGAGAGCAGAGAGCTATTAGTTGCACTTAACTGAGCACACTAGCTGCTTGGTGTATTTTTAGTCCCAGAAGATTATATACAGTAAGAGACAATAAAATGAAGGTCAACTCATAAATCCACATTTCCATGTCAGCACTAACTTCTGATACTGGAGCACAACCATCAGTGAGACACGCAGCAGAGCCACACACCGTTAGCTCCCAAGGCCGCTGCGCCTGCAACACATCCATACAGCACCTGGCCCACCTATGATGGAAGCATCCAGCTTCGAGGACAAAAAAAGCCACCAGAGTTTTGTAGACCCAAGTTCATAAGCGATACTTGTGCCACCCATGACACTTGTAAATTAAGTGACAATTACTTCCCTGCAATACAAGCATCTATAAAAGTAAACATCCACACACACTTTCATTTACTTAAATATTCTGAACAAGTTAAAAAACTGCATGGTTAAAACAAAAGAAAAAATACTCATGACTAATAAAATTGCATGAAAAGCAAAACTGAAGTTTTCTAAAGGATACAAACATGGCATAAAAAGGAGCAACACAACATTTTGAAGGTAGGAGTCCCCACCTAAACGGTGGTGCACTGTAAGTATAAAAAGACTAGAAAAGATAAATAATAAGCTATCTCTACTGCTACTAACTTTACAGAGGAAAAAAACACCTCTGATCTCACAGCTGTACCTTGGGCAACCATTTCATATAACAAATGTGAGTTACTTTACAAAATCGACCAGTATCTCAGTAAAAGCAGCTTCTCACTACTATTATTTATTACACTTGCTATTTATACTACTCTTTGTTACATGTTTTGGTTCATTTCTTTCTTTGTTTCTCAACATTAATAGGACTCAGGGTCATTCATATAAGATACCATTTTAAGTCACAATCAAAACAGCCACACTTAAAAGAAAAATACTTTTGATTCCATAACAACACCTGAGAAATATACTGCCTGTATGAAAGGGCTGGGAAAAGAAGCAAACCTTTATACAGACACTTCACCTAAGCTTCACATACCAAGTTCTTTCACTCCAAAAGAGCCAACAAACTTACCAGCTCAAGGATTAAATACACATAAGAAAAATCAGTGATAAAGCACCATGCAAATGTAAGCTTGCAAGGCTTTGCAGTGCGCACGTTTACTTTTCACTAGGCAAAAAAATATAAAAGAATTAATGAAAAACATCTGTGCCTAACAGAAAGCTTGAAATTTCAGTGCAAAAGACAGGAGAAAGAGCTACCTAAGCTCCACTGATGAAAAATTAAAGGAGAAAGAACTTCGAGAGATAAACTTAAGCCTGAGGAGAAATGGACTAGACGCCCACTAATAGGATACAGAACACCAGCACGAAGATTACTGCCCCACTCGGGCAGCCCCCAAATCCTGGCCCCAGCCGGAGGCTGCCGCTCCCCAGCGGGCTGCAGCCGCGCTGGGCGCCCCGGGCCAACTGCCCCCGGGGCGGCCCCACCCGGCCGAGCTCTCCTCCCGCCACCCCTCGACCGTCACCCCCGGAAAGCCCAGCCGCCGGCCAGCCACCCCCCCTCAGCACGGCCACGGCCCGGGCGCTTCTCCGGCACCGGGTCGCCCACCCGGCACCGCATCCCGCCAGAGAGGTGGCGGCACGGTCGGCAGGGCCGCCAAACCCGCCAGGCAGCCTCGGGGCGGCCCCGGAGCCGCCACCGAGCACGACGCGGCAAGAGAAGGGCAGTACCCGGGCCGCCCAGCGCCGCGCACGCACCCGCCCGCCCCGCTGGGCCCCCGCGATCAGGGTCCGGCCGGTAGAAGGATACTGAAGACGGTGCGCTCCCAGGGCTCCAACATGTAGAGCGCGGTGACGAGCAGGTACTGGTAGTACAGCCATGACATCTGCTTCCAGGCCGAGCCCAGCGCCATGGCGCTCCCCACACTCAGCCCGCCCGCCACCGGCCCTGCGCCGGGCCCAGGCCGCGCGAAGATGGGGGCGGTAGCAGCACGGGACCCGCCCTCCCGCCGCCGAACCTGGCCCCGCCTCTCTCCCCGGCGGCTGCTGCCCCCCGAGATGGCGGCGCGGAGGCCGGCGGACCTAGTACACCGGCAGCACTTGGCAGCGTATCCGCGGCACGGCTCTTCCCTGCGCCCAGCGGCGGGGGCAGACACGCAGCGGCGTGCCCTGCAGGGCGTCGAAACCCAGCGGCGGGAACCGTTTGTGTCCCATTGAGTTAAATTACATGGTTGACTGTGAGCCTGGAGTAAACTGCCGCTCTGCGTGTACCTGCCTAGGAGAGGGTGCTACAGCCTATTTTCTCTCATCCTGTTTAATCTAAATTGATGTTCTGGGAATTACAGAAGACCCGAAGATTGTGCTTGGCAGGGCCCACAGGAACTGTGTTAAAAATGCTTTGCTCTTCAGAGGATGAGACCTACCCGAAAACATGGCTCAGATAAATGAGACCTTAACATTAACCAACTCTGACTAGATTAATCCCTCTCCCTTATGAACAGGAGAAATAAAGAGGCAATGCCTTAACTGTTTACTGCTAACTTTGCACTTGCCTAAGGCATTCGGGGCCAGAAACCAGAGGGTGTGGGGCACCTCTGCCCTGTCTGATAATTGGCAGATAAGGAGAAACTCCCAGAGAGGGGCCTGGGACTGCATGATTAGAAGGGCTGTTGGCAGCTTAGAGTGGCAATGTAGCTCAGAAGGCACTAATTGAAAGCCCACTAGAAGAGGACGCATACAAGTCTCAGGCAGCACAACTAAGCGGAGCATGAGGTGCAGTCACAAAGTACCAGGGCCAGGACCAAGCACACCAAGCACGCACAGCATAGATTAGAAACTGGTATCAATCCACTGTACTTGCCCTGCTTAGTAAATCAGTTTGCAATGATGTCACTGAGTGGTGTGACACCATTCCTGCAGCCACCCTGCCCCTGCCTTCACCTGTGCTATCAGTACAATGAGAAAGGAGGAAATACAGACACAGAAGGAGGCACAGAATATTTATTTACACAGATGTAAAATACAACTACAGTACCAAGAGATAGCTGTGGAAAAGAAAACCCACTGTCAGCCAGCTGAAGAGTGTACTGGTTGGTGTGGCAGAATCTGAAAAGGGATTTCATTCAACCAGAAGACATTTAGACACTCTTTAACTATGCAGATTTATTTCAGTACAATAAGAAATGAGAGCATTCACACAATTAATACCCCCACATGATTAGCTACAGGAACTGTTGTCCCTATCTGAGACTATGGTTGCATGTTGCAAATTGCCAATGGAGGAGTCTTGTGTTGGTGTTGCTGCTTGAGAAAGTGGTGGTGGTAATTATGAACACCTCCTTTCTATATAAAAAAACCCCACACCAAGTTCAAGGACAGGAGAGGGATTCAGCACAACTAAAACATGACTCCCATTCAAAGCTGCAAGAATGTTATCAATATGGGGCAAATGAGTCCCCGTCCTGCCTGCTCCATTTCCTAACAAGAAGCTTTGCAGTTCAAGTGATAGGACAAACAAGCAGCAGCAGCAAGAAAGTACCTGATAGGAGAGGAAAGGTAATGTCAAGAGGCAATACCAGCTTCAAAATCTCCTTCTACATCTGTCCTAACACAGCAGATAGAGCATACACCCCTTACAGTTTTTCAGTATGGTGCAGCTAAAGGGACAGTTTTTTCTGGTAGCTAGCCCTTTAAGAAAATTTACAATATTCCTCTCTATAATAGTTTCCCCTCCTCCAGCTCCCTTCTACCCCTGCTTGGGGACTGCTATCACCACTTGTTCCTCCTGCTACCACCTGCATCCACCCCTGAGCCCTTGAACTACATTCCTGCATGCTCATGTTTCTAGTAGAGCCTGGAACATGAAGACAGCTACACTATGACAAGCGTGCCCTACAGCACAGACTATATCCTGTATCACATCTGCTCCTCCAGACTTCTAACAAGAAGAAAGGGTTCTTCATATGTTCAGGATTTTCCATACACACATGGTAACAATTTATCCTACTTTAGGTGATCCTGTAGCTATCGATAGGCAAGCCAGACACTCCACCAGTCAGTCTGACTGTAGGTAGCAAAGATGAGACTGAGACCTTATCCCAGACAGACCCCAAGCTTCCAAACCAGTATGGCTCAGTTCTGATCATAGGTTGCACATCCTGAGGAAAGTGTATCATATTAGCCAGACAAGGGTTCAGCAGCTGTCTCAACAGTTCTCTACTTCATCAAGCAGAGGTTAAGTTCCTGTTGACTTGAAAATAGTACATCATTCTCTTCCTCATGTAATCCTGATAAAACCAACAGATTTTTCTTCCTAACCTCATGTAACACACTGTGTACCTGCACAGCACTAAGGACTACAAAAAGGTAACCAAAGAGTCACAAAAATTTACTATAAACTAAAGCACAAAAGAAGTATGTTCAAGTTCCTATGTCTTAAGTTTAAATATTTATTCTGGCAATTCCTCAAAGCCCACAGAATGGTAGGGGTTGGAAGGGACCTCTGGAGATCATAGAGTCCAACCCCCCTGCCAGAGCAGGATCACCCAGAGCAGGCCACACAGGAACAGATCCAGGTGAGTTTTGAAAGTCTCCAGAGAAGGAGACTCCACAACCTCTCTGGGCAGCCTGTTCCAGTGCTGTCACCATCACAGTAAAGAAGCCTTTCCTCGTTTTGAGGTGTAACTTCCTGTGTTCCAGTTTGTGACCTTTATCTCTCATCCTATCACAAGGCACCATTGAAAAGAGACTGGCCCCTTCAACTTGACACCCACCCTTCAGACATTTGTGAACATCAATAAGATCCCCTCTCAGTCTTCTCCTCTCCAGGCTAAACAGCCCCAGGGCTCTCAGCCTTTCCTCATGAGCAAGATGTTCCGGTCCCTTCATCATCTTTGTAGCTCTGAGTTGGACTCTCTCTAGTATCCCTTCTCTCCCTATCCCTCTTGAACTGGGGAGCCCAGAACTGGACACTACTCCAGATGTGGTCTCACCAGTGCAGAGTAGAGGGGAAGAACCTCCCCTGACCTGCTGGACACACTGGATACCATTGGCCTTCCTGGCCCCAACGGCACATTGCTGTCCCATGGAGAACTTATTGTCCACCAGATTCCAAGGTCCTTCTCTGTGGAGCAGCTTTTCAGCAGGTCAGCCCCTAACCTGTACTGGTGCATGGGGTTATTCCTCCCCAGGTGTAAGACTCTAAACTTACCCTTGTTAAACTTCATTGTTTGCCTTTGCCCAGGTCTCCAGTCCTTCCAGATCTCGCTGGACAGCAGCAGTCTTCCAGTCTATCAGCCACTTATCCCAGTTTTGTATCATCAGCAAACTTGCTGAGGCTACACTCTATCCCTCCATCCAGGTCACTGATGAACATACTGACTGAGATTGGACCCAGTACTGACCCCTGGGGAACACCACTAGTTACAGGTTGCCAACTGGACTCTGCCACTAATCACAACCCTCTGAGCTCTACTGTTCATCCAGTTCTCAACCCATCTCACTGTCTGTTCTCTTCTAACCCACACTTCCTGAACTTTCCCACAAGGATGTTATGGGAGACAGTGTTAAAAGCCTTGCTGAAGTCAAGGTAGACAACAACCACTGCTCTCCCTGCACCTACCCATTCAGTCACACCATCATAGAAGGCTATCAGATTAGTCAGACACAACTTCCCTTTAGTGAATCCAGGCTGGCTACTCTTGATAACCTTATTTTCTTCCATGTGCTGAGAGATGATCTCTAGAATGAGCTTCTCCATCACCTTTCCAGGGATGGAGGTGAAGCTGTCTGGTCCATAGGTTCCAGGATCTTCCTTCTTGCCCTTTTTGAAGACTGCAGTGACATTGGCTTTCCTCCAGTCCTCAGGAACCTCTCCCATTCTCCATGATCTTTCAAAAATGATGGAGAGGGGTAGAGCAGTATCAGCCAGCTCCCTCAGCACATGTCGGTGCATCCCCTTGGGGCCCATAGATTTATGTGTGTTGAGTTTTCCCGAGTGATATCTAACCCAATCCTCATCAACTGTCAGGACTGAAGAAGGCATTCAGTAACTCTGCCTTCTCTGCCACCAGGGCTCCCACCTCATTCAGCAGTAGGCTCACATTTTCCCTACTCTTCCTTTTACCACTGATGTATTTGAAGAAGTCCTTCTTGTTCTCCTTTACTTCCTTTGCTAGAGTTACTTTCAAGAGGGCCTTGGCCTTCATTGTTACATCCCTACATACCCTGACAGCGTTCCCGCAAGTGTCCCAAGAGACCAGTCCCTTTTTCCACATACTGTGAACTTCTTTCTTCGAGTTTTTTCAGCAGCTCCTTGTTCATCCATGCTGCTCTCCTGCCTCCCCCACTTGACTTTTTACTCCAAGGAATGCACCCCTCTTGAGCTTGGAGGAAGTGACGTTTGAATAGCAACCAGCTCTCTTGGGGCCCCCTACCTTCTAGAGTCTTAGCCCAAGGGATTCTGCCTAGCAGGTCTTAGAAGAGGACAAAGTTAGCCCTCCTGAAGTCCAGGGTTGCAATCTTAGTTATTGCCTTGCTTCTTCCTTGTATGACACTAAACTCTACCATGTTCTGATCACTACCACCAAAGCTGCCCCCAACCTTCACATCCCCAACCAGACCTTCTTTGTTCATAAATAGAAGGTCCAGTATCACACCCCTCCTTGTTGGCACTTCCAACACCTGCATCAGAAGTTATCATCGATGCACTGCAAGAGCCTTCTGGACTGAGTATGCCTCACTGTGTGGCCTTTCCAACAAATATCACGGTGATTGAAGTCGCCCATGGTCACCAGGGCATGTCATCTTGAGGCTACTTCCAGCTGTCTGTAGAAGGCCTCATCAACATCCTCTTCCTGGTTTGGTGGTCTGTAGTAGACACAACAGTTTCATCCGTATTTGTGCAACTCTTAATTCTCACCCATAAGCTTTCAACACATTCTTTATCCTCCCTCTGAGTACAGCTCAGTGCAATCCCATCCAACAAATTATTCCTAGTAAAAGCATAAAGATGAGATTTTTTTCAGACAGACCCTTGTTCAAAGTGAAGTGTTAAAAAAAAAAATCAGGTTACAAAAAGGAGACATTACTTAGTAATAAAAAACAAGAGTTCACCTCTTGGGAGCATGCCTGGAGGAAGAGAGCAGGATCCACTGTTGACACTGCAGTGGCTTCACAGACTAAGCAAGAAGTCTATAAAGTAGCAGAAGCTTGTTATGCTTCCATAAAGAAGCTGTAAACTTACTGAAGAAACAGAAAAAGCCAACAAACTAGCTCTATGGTCACAGATCTGACCATAAACTTCTTCTTAGTATGTGTCACCATATGGAAAAAGGACAACAGGAAAAAGGTCCAGTATTTTCTTCATATTTACCTAAAAAACTCTTAACTGTATTACTAAGCGTTAATATGTTGATTTAAATGATCCATGACAGCAAACCTGATGTAAGTTAATCTTCCACTCTGTATACAAGTTTCTATTTTTGAAGTCTTAATGGCCCAAAAATCCAAATATGACGACAATTCCTTGTCATGTGTGCAAATTTACCAAGAATACCAGCCTAAAGAAGCCAAACATCCCAACTGGGAGTTGTTCACCACATGCCACAGAAATGACCAATGCTTCTACGGAGAAGCAGTTACTATACAGTATTTATTCTAAGCAACAGTTCTAATGCATATGAGATAATAATAGTGTATTTACAGGGAATGATCATAATATGCAAATTTTACATTATATTTACAACATTTTAAATCCTCAATGATGCAACCACCTGATGGTGTAAAAGAGTACTGCTCTCCAATGCATGCAGTTAGACACGCCGTTAACTGTATTCCCTTCATAAACTTTGCAGAAATCCAACCATGACAAAAATATGCATTTAAAAGACCCTATTTAAAAAGGCCTTCATGCCTGCATTTCTGATACTTCACAGTCTTAAAGCAGCACAGGACTTTCCCACCCTGCTTCTGCAGATCAGCAGTGGCTGGCTAGAACATTGAAGAAGTGAAAAACTTCATCTTTATCCATTACTGCCACTTCAGTTGAGCATTCACTACATAATACTGGATGATACACTTCCTCCTCTTCTTGATTTGACTGTAGAGACATAATTTCTTTGCTGTGCTTCATTTTCTTATTCCTTTTCTTTAGCTTCTTCCTGTATTTCAGAACCTCCTCTTTGTTAACAAAGCAGTTCATCACAAACATTGCTCTATATTGTGTTTTGTAAGATTCGTGTCTAGAGAGAGGGAAGAAAATGCAAGTCATGCTATTGCTAAAACTCTGCTTCCAAGAAATCAGTTATTGTCATGGGAAATGGGATTAAAGATACAAAGTACCATGTCAAAGGACTGACAGCCAAATAAATAAGAGGTTTTATAAACAGAACAAAAATCACTATGACAAAAATAATAAAAAACATGAGTTGCACCCATCTGTCTTTTTTTTTTTATTTCCCCCCCCCCCAAGGCATTTTTAAAAAACACACTGCTGAAAGCAGTTTGCTGAAGCAAACCCCCCCAGGTACAATGGTATGGGTACTACAGAATCAGGCATTGCTACATATTGCTGATCATAGGCCAAAGATCATGAAGTTATGAGTGCAAATGGCTCAGCTACTGGTATTTATATCCCCAAATGCTCTGCAGGTCTGAAATTCCTTATTTATAAATAACAAACACTGACACATCACACTGGAAAAAGCATGGTTGTACTAAAATGTACTTTCAGCTACCATTAGTATAACAACTGCATAGCTGGAGTATGTAGCAATATTCAGGGTTGTAGTTCAATTCTGTTCAATGCAATGGTCTCTTGGGCTGCAGTTTTACAGCAGCCTAAACCAACATAACAGGTGGCTGCAGAAGTCCCATCTTGACTTCTGCTGGCTTTACTGTTTGCATAACACCCTGCTGAGCCATTTCAGTTTATTAAACCCACAAAAAAACCCAACCAAACAAAACCAAACCAAACAAACAAACATAAAAAACAAAACACAAAAATAAATAAAAAAACAAACCAAAACAAAAAGCAACCCACAAAACAAAAAAACAAAACAGTCTAACAATAAAAAGAGACTGGTTTCTGTCACTTTAGCTGAAATACTTAACTATAGCACAGGATCATGGAGTACTACAGCCAGCAAAGGGAAGAAGTCAGAAACAGCACCCAGTACTTAGATGCTTTTAGGCTGCTGTGGAATTTCATCCTCAGTCACCAAAAGTACTCAGTATAATGAGGTAGTTTATTCCTCTTTTCACAAGATTTCTCTCTCCTTTATTCTCAGTTCTAGAGTCCTCTCCTTAGCACACCTTACCGGTACTAAGTTTATAGTGCAGAGAGCTGCAAAATACACTATAGATTCTCATCTACATACTTTCCAGGTACTTTTAAGTGTAACTATACTCAAAAACACAACTGCTAAGGCTCAAGCCAAGTGAAAAGACACTATCTTGATTTTGCTTAACCCTTCCCTATATAAAGCACTTTTACACAAAAATAACCTGGAATAATTTTATGCCCCTAAACATCAAGCCAACATACTATTATTTTAAAAA
>JANHGN010015561.1:0-10975 GCA_024605025.1 Megaceryle maxima
GAACAAACACCCTCTGTACCCACCTGCTGAGGACAAGCTGCCTCTCATGAGGCTGCCTCTCTACAAGGGACAATCTCCCTGTTCACTACTGCAGGCGAGTACCATGTATGGACTTTATGCCTAGTAGAAAGCATCATTTGCCATTACAAATTCAGATAAAATCTCTGTTCTGTGTTACTATCTTTAAGTGATTTTAATTAGTACTTAGAAAAAAATAAGAATGAAGTAAATAAGAATGAAGGCTTGGGGAGCAAAAAAAAAAAAAAAATAGTGTGAAAGCACTATTTGCTGTGTTGACATTTCACATAATGATAACAATTCTGCAGAGTTTATCAGGACCATAGCAAACCAAACACAGAAGTCTTATCGAAGGAGTTTCTGTAGCAGTGCATCATAAAATCCACACAGATTAGTCTTAATCTATCAAACTTCTGAGGAGCAAACATGCAGAAGCAATTACATCAGCTGTTTGCATAGCTATATTAACCTTTCCGCTTCACCTTTGATGTGCGGAAATCAGACTCCACAACCAGGAGGTTGTAAAGTAGGTATGTTTATTCAGCACTGGGCAACACGTGGGTCACCCCACCACAATCGCGCACTCCCACCATGGCAGTTCGCCCCAGATTTATACAACATCGCTATTACATAATCATGAGATTTCTCAATATGCCTATACATGTGCATTGCCTATCCTGCTTTGTATTAAAATTAGCTATTTACATAATCTCCTCCTCCTTGAGTCTGCCCAGTGTTTCCTGGCAGTGGTTGTTGAGGGTCTTGGGGATGAAGATTGGTGACTCTTCTTCATCACTGGGAGCGACCTTTTGTCTTTCAGCAGGTGTAGTCCCTTTTTGGTTCTTCTCTAAACTGCAAGGTCGGTTTTAACCAGTTCTTCAAGAACCATTCCTGTTTCTTATCGGGGAGTGAGCTATCCCTGTTTCTTCTCTCGCCTGATTGCATTTGCACTATCTAGTGCAAATCTACTGGCATAAGCCCTCTATATATTAGTTATTAGCAGAAGTCCCCCACCCCCTGCTATATCACCTTCTGCCTGTGCTTGTTCTGTAGTCCAGTCGCATTGCATCTTTCTCATTTGCAGGCTTGCTAAAGATACCAATTCATACCTCAAAAAAACCAAAACCAATGTATTTTTACCTCAGAATCTGAAAGACATTCTGTTATGTAAAAATCCTAATTGAATCTTTGCTTTTATTAATACTTGCACAGAAGAGTGCTATCTGATGAAAGTTCAGTCATATCCCTCTCAATGGAGAAAAGAAAGAACCAATACATTCCTTTTAATAGACTTAAGATTAGTGTCTTTGTTTGCTTGACAAGAATTTGTCTTGTTTGTTTAGTAAGCAATATAATCCAGCATCAACAACTTTAAACTATTGCTTGAGAGAAAAAAGCATGTCAAGGTCTTCTACAGGTAGATTTGGAGCAGTCACATATAGTGGAATTGCAATTTCATTTTTAATTCTGTAATGAAAAAATACTACTGAAAGGATTGATATCCCTGGTCGCTCCCTGGTTGATGTACAGAAATTTTAAATCTTATTAGCTGTACGTGTATTCTTTTCTTAGTGTCACTTGCATAGTTTAGTCATTAGTTGGGTAGAGTCAATAATAAGATGTTTCGAAGCCTGTGACTTCTTGCTTGGCAAAGATGAGAGGCCTTGAAATGGTTTGTTAAGCCAGAGCACCCTGATAACAGGGACTCAAAGTGTCCAGATAAGCACCTGAAAACTAATTTAAACTGATCTTCTTGGAGCCTTCCAGGGCTGAAGGATGGATGAGCTCACCCCATGACCATATTTAGGCAGAGGAAGCCCAGAGTTCAACTAGAGAACAGTGTGAAGAAGACTATGAATGACCACCGGAGGGGGAAAAGACCCTAACCCTAATTTTATTACGCATGCTCGGACTATGTAAATGAATTCCAGGAAGTCATTAGAGTAAGACTGGCCATTCCAGGAAATCTGATGAATATGTATGGTTTTCATGTATATTAGATGGTGTGTTTTGATGATTCTTTGGAGCACTTACAGAGGAGGATCCCCAGTGCTGCCTCAGCGCTGCAATACAGAATGCCTGCTAATAACAACTCTGTTGTTATTGGGCATTTCTCTCAGAATCCTTACCCAGCCACACCTAGCCCCCCACCTCGGTGAGGAGTGCTAGAAAGCAAGGGGGTTTGGAAGCAATGGATTTTGTTTCACTACTTTATGCACAATTCTTATAGATGATCACTGAACTCTGAATTTCAAATGTTTGGAACACTAAGCATTGATTTTCATCAGGGTTGCATCCATGTATTGCTTTAATACTACATATGCCTCTTTGCCACATTGGTCTCCCTACCAAAAGTTTACTTCAAATTTACACAAGCTACTGTAGGCTGTACAAAGCTATTGTATTTTCCATGTCTGGGACTACAAGACAATGCTTTAGCTCCAATTGCTGTTAATTAAAGTCAGCTCTTTTTCACACAGCTTTGCTCACACAAAAATGTACCTAGAAGCTATTTAACTGATGGACTGGAGGAAGTTTAGACATCCAGCAGACATCCTTATACTTGTGACTCAAATTTACAGTAGCAACAGTTCCTTTTAAGGTGGAACCTTCAAATGGAGCATTTTAATGTTGGGGTTGAAAATAACATTCCCCTTTTCCATCGTAGAAGACAAAAAGCCTAATAGTGAGAAAATTATGGTGGGTGTCCAACCCTGAAGGTTTGCAGCTGAGAGTTTGGTTTTTTTTTGTGTATGTGTATCTGTATTCTCAGGATTCTTGATCATTAGGTGGGAATGGCATAGTATGAGATCAGTTACCTTAATCTGTCTGCTCAGGCCTTAATGAACAGTCCAGTCCAATAGCTGCAAGATCATTGCAGCATTTAGCATCATAACTTGAACCACCACAACCACCTGTGTGCTTTAAAACACTGCATTGTATGTTGTAATGGTGGAAATAGCTGGGGGCTGTAAAACATCAGTTGTTCCAGGTTATGCCATTCTTGCATACCCCCTGTTGTGAACCAATTTCACAATCATTAGGACTCAGTTTGCCTCAGGGTTGTTGACAGACTAGCCAGATGACAAACTTTGGAACTTGGCATTACTGATTTTACACTAGATTGCACAAATGATTTACAGGTCTGAAATTATGACCACATGATGTTTCTGTCTTTCATTGTATGTCCTTCTATCTTCAAACTGTGGTCAATTTTTATCAGTGAAAGTGCAATATAACTTAAGTAACTGTCAAGTTACTGATTTTCTCCGATTCTCTGAGTAAATACGCTACCAAGAAATTTCAGTATGAAAATGCTTGAGCTAGGGATTGCTGCAGCACAAATAACTGAAGACAGGATGTACAGCTGGCAAGCTGGCTTTTTAATTGGGTTGGTTTGCTTTTTTTTCAAACATCTAAATTGTTAGACTTTGTAAATACTTGTGAAATGCACAGTTAAATGCTTAGCTTCAGCATGATTAGGGAAAACACTAGAAATAAAAGATAAAGGTATGGAAATTTCTGATTTGGACCATGAAAGTTATGTGAACTTCCATAAACAAATCTCAGGCTGACATTGAGATGACTGTGGCATGTATTAATAAAAGGGGCACACAAATTTTTAGCACTCTCACTTTGCTTTTAGCTTGTATTTATTTTGTAATTGAGATAGTATTGATGGTACAGTGGCTCATCCATTCAAAGCTACAGGCTAGTATGTTTTGCTTTGCTTTTTAGATTATACTGGGAGATTTTAGTCTATAGTTTTTATACTAAAATTCAATTTACACTTAAATTTTGCATTGAGTTACAGATCCCTTGGGGTATAAAATTATTCTTACCTTATAATTTAATTCTGATTTTGTTGTTGTTGTTGTTTTTGTTTTGTTATTTTGTTATTTTAAAAAGTAAATAAGTAGTTTAAGGTAGAAATTCAGGTATGCTTCTTCATTAACTTCCTTTTCAGGCTCCCAGGTCTACACACATGTAACAGTACTCATTCCTACAAGAGAGGCTATTTTAGATTGACAATTACATAGGTAACTATATAGGCTGTTGCACACAATATAGGCACAGACAGTGCCTATTGATACAGTGTTGTAGATCCTGCTGTGTAGTTGTGTGGTGGGACATATTTTAGATACCTTTTTTTTTTTTTGTAATGATGGTGGGTGAAGATTAATTTGCATTCCTGAAGTTAGTTCTGCAGATATAGAACCTTTCAAAACTGTACTTTTGAAGAAATAATATTTTTATGTGGTTCACTTACCCCGATGAGACAAAGAATCTCAATTTGCCCCCTAAATTATTAATTTGTAACTAACTTCAATGATTCTTTATGCGAACTTTTAGGAAGTAGAGCTTATTGCATATTTGTAGTACAACTTCCTAAGACCTAATATTACAAGCTCATCTCAGTCCTGAAGAACTTTTTCAATCTTTTAGCTGATTTTCACCAAACTTGGTAGGCTGGACTTCTTAAAAGTTTCAGGAAATATGCAACTAATGGAGCGAAACACTGTCTCTTTCCTCTTTTAAGGGACCAGCCATGCTTTGAGTTCACAGTTATGAAACTCTGTGACATGGGACCTCAGGCTTGAGACAGATACTGGCAAGAACTTCATTCTGTGCAGAGAAGAACCACTTTGTCACTTTGAGCAATATGGGTCTTAAAACCTGTTCTGAAATGCTAGACTGTACATGTAAGCTATCTCATTACCTGAGGAAAATGCTTTTAGTGCTTCTCTTTTTAAATCCATAGCTATTGATGTTTTTCTAGTCTATATATTCCAGGGAATCTTGAGTGTATTTGTTCTGAGAGGATAAATGTCAACGTTAGTGAATAGGAAGTCTCTTTTTTCCTTAAAAAAGTAAAGACATTCCTGACAAGCAAGATCAGTATTTTTTGTGTGTGTCCAGACTGTTACACTTCTTTTCAGAATGCTTCCTGGATATATTTGCTGACAATTGTGCTGACTTATATTTTTAATAGTCTGAGATAATGCAAGGTGTTATGGCAACTTCTGTTGCTAGGTAATGTTTTCCAAGAGTTACCAGTTCACAAATATAATCAGAACTCTTCTTTGTCATTCTGGCAATTCAGAGCCATCAGTAATCTGTGTGGTGGTTCCCAGCCACTTTGTTTGATGCGATGTGGTTGAAAGTGTTGCATTTTTAAAGTAACTTTATCATAGCCCTGAAAGTGGTGAAGGCAGTAAGAAAGGTAGAAAGCAGGTAAAAGCACAAGTGTTGTTTAGTGAATATTTCCTTGTTAGAAGTTACCTCACAGTTTTTAAAAATCCTGTAAATGGTGCTGGCTATCCATTCTAATCGACAATGCACCAAAGTACTTATGATGTCTTCATTTAGTCAGCACTCACATTTCAGTAGCTTTTGTAGAAGGGTCAAGGACAAATGACTGTAGCAGCCACTGGAGCATGTTACACAAAGTATTACTTGAAATGGGACTTTGCTGCTGTACATTACAGATGACTCCAAGTGTGAGAATGTGTGATGTCTTCACCATCTGAAACATATTCATTATACTCTTAGTATTTGTGCTTCTGTCCTTACTTTGCCATTCCTCCCCCAAATTTCTCTCCTTTCATAAGCTGCAGCTTATGATATGAAACATCTATTTAAAATGTGCTTTCAAAGATAATTAAACAGCATAATGCCAAACAGAAGAAAGCCCAAGTAGAAGAAAATGTTTCAAGGAGGATTTTTATGAAATGAAGAGAAACTTCTGTGTAGATACCCGTAGCTAACTATTTAGCACAGCTGCAATCCACTATATCATGCAGGCTAAAAAGCGATAATCGTGACTTGCATCTTCATTATTTATCTAGTCATAATCAGTGTTTAAACCCTATTCTATAAAAGCAGTGAAACCTGCTTCTTTTGAGATCTTTGTTGTCTTTCTGGCACAGTAGCATTAGAAAATATATTAGTCACAGTAACAAAACATATTGATGCTTGCACAGGTATAGCTGAACTTTATTCCAATTTTAATGCTTCTGCATTGTAATGTTCGTAAAGTGTAACTACACACAGTGCATCTCTGATAGATTTGAAGAAAGCTGTTTCTAGTTACTTTAAAATTGAAACCACCGTCTCACTACCTTTCCTGCTGTAAGTCTAGGTGACTGGGCAATAAAAGAACACCTAGGTTTTATTTGTTTTATTCCAGGGATAATACTGATCATCCTCCTGATGTGTTTAAATTGCAATATACTTTGGAGTAAAGTGTAAGACTTGTTCTTTTTTGTCTTTTCATTAAGAGAGGTGGATTTGAAGATGCCAGTCTATGAAAAACCAGCATGCTAAGAGCATTTTGGAAGGGAAGAATTTACATGGGAAATACCAAAAAGATGGTGTATTAAGTTTTTCAGAATAATCAGGTTTAATAATCAGGTAAATTTTCAAGCTGTTCAAGAAAAAACTGTATACGTATATTTCAAAAAAAGGATTGCTTCTGTGGTTCCTTATAAAAGATTCCTGTTCCTTTTTCAGTGATCTTGTATGAATGAGTCTTTTGAGGAGGAATGTGTAGGTGAATGATGGGACAAGTAAAAAGAGCAGAACAGTATGGTGTGGCAAGTCTCACCAGTGTTTGTTTGTCCAAAATAATTCTAGCCTTTGCCTGAAAAGAGTGATTAGAAAAGTCATAATCCAAAATGTGATTGAGGGTAGGATGGTCCTGCTGTGAATATAGAGTATGCTGTTCTTAAAGTGGTGATGGTGGTAGGATTTACAATAGCAAAAGAGGATTTCTTCTAAGGAGAACTGAAAGAGGAAAAATAGCAGTTGACCTCTGTTAGAGGTAAGTTCACCATATAATTTGCTTTGAGAATTTAAACTTTGTGTGTGTGTGTGAGATATAAAACCATGGGATCTCTGTACAGATCTACTGGCCTTTAAGACCAGACTTCTTGGCTGGGAAGGCATTACAGAGCACAGTTGAAGGAGGCACAAGGTGCCATGCCCCTGTAATTTACACAGTAGCATGAAGAACAGCAAATTCTTAGTTTATGGAGGCTGATTGAGAAATTCAGCTTTAAAATATTTAACTACTCATCTGTGCAGGAGAAAGTAAGCATGGTCACCTGTAATCTTATAGAATTTGGGGATGTCTGGGATCATCTCAAAAGCGATGGCTGGTGGCAGGGAGCAGACTGCAACTGCGAAATACGTTACTTTTTTGAAGAAGAGTCCTACCAGCCATATTCTTTCTGAAACAAAAGGTTTTCAAACAGCCTTGTTTTTGTTGATCTGCTGTGCCAGGGCATAGAGCCTTATGCAGCAGACAGGCCTTATAAGCTAGTGATACGTCGGTGCAAACACATGCCAGTCAGACGTGCACCTAAACAGGGAGAGTGATGCTCTCCACGGATTAATTACCAAAACTCATGTCCCCTCTGCATTGTAACACACAAAGAAAGCAAGACCTGCTCCTGTGTCTTCAGGTGCAGGAAGTGCGGGGGTCGGCATTATCAGGGGTGTAGGGAGCAGCGAAAGAGATGGAAAATCCCGAGGGCAGTGAAAGGTTTACAGCAATATTCGCGGGATAAGTGCAAGTCCTGCCTCAGTGCCGTCTACACAGGCCTAAGTTACGGACTCGAGAAGCACTGCACTACCTCTTGGCGACTTCCAAGCTGCTGAGTGTTAAGAGCGGGAAAACACGCGCTGCCTAGTGAATGACTTTCCTCCTTCCAGCTAGTGCTCGTGTTGCCGCGAACGGCGCGGCCGCCCCGGTTCGCTCCCTCGCGGCGCCCCTTCTCGCTCGCTTGGCGCCCGCAGGCCGCGGCGGCTCATCCATCGCCATGCGCCTCAGGAGGTAGCCAGCGGCGCTTGGGCCAGGCCTCCTCGGCCCTTCGGCTCCAGCCGCGGGAAACCCCGCACGCTTCACCACGGTAGAGACCCGCAGCTCTATATAGGGCCCAGCCCGCTCCGCGGAGAGTCGGCGCTACCTGACCGCCTGCCAGGCGGGGAGGGTGAGCTCAGCCTCGCCCACGGCCGCCAGGGGCAGGTCGGGCCCGGCCGGCGCCGCAGCTGGGGGTGGTGGCATAGGCTGGGAGGAGGTGGCACCGTGAGGTCATAAATGACGCAGCACTCCCGGAAGCAGCCTGCAGTGGAGGGAAGCGCGGCCGAGGAGGTGGGACCCTGTCGCCGCGTCCGTAGCTTAGCGGAGCCGCCGCGCGCCTCTTCCCTGCCCTGGGCCGCACCTCCCCCGCCTCTGTCGGCCGCCGGGCGGTGCCTGTCGGTGCCATGTCGCTCTTCCAGTCCGCCCTGGATTTCCTGGCAGGCCCCGGCTCCCTGGGGGCCGCCAGCCGCGACCAGAACGAATTCGTGGGGCAGACGGTGGAGATGGGCGATATGAAGCTGCGCATCAAGCGGGTCATCGCAGAAGGTAAGAGTAGGCGGTGGCGGCACACTGCGCCCGGGGTGGGGCGGGGCCAGGCCGTGCGCGGCGGACCCTGTTGCTATGGGGCTGGGCTCGCCCTCGGGCCCGAGGCCTCCTGCTCCCCTTCTTTGACCGAAAGGGCTTCCGTCTTGGCAGGCTGAGCCCTGCGAGAGGAGGCCTTTTGGGGGCGGACGGGCGGTGCTGCCTATCTGTCCGGGGTTGGCGGCTTCCTGCTCGGGGGCATCCGGCCTCTCAGAAAGGCTTGTTGCCTCCTTGCTGCTACTTTAGTTAGGGGTGATGGGTGCACGGAGTTAATGGAAGTGACACGGAAGGCGTTCGCTATGACCGGATGTAGGAGCAATAGTTCCTGTTACTTAGCCCACTTCAGAAGTATCTACAGAGAGCCGTTCTGCTGTGCGGCAGCTTCTTCCTTTATGGATTAGAATACTTCCACCATGTAACACAACACACAAAAGGAGTTTAGAATCTACCTTGTGGGAATACTGGACTGCATATATATTTTTTTTAAAAACATGACAGTGTTTTATTACCATAACAATATTAAGTCAAAGGTGCAAGTTTGCCTGTGCTGTTGAGGGTTTTGAGAAAATTATGAAATGCAATATAACATGTTACCTTTAAACACAAATGTCAGAAGACATTTAGGCATATAGGCTTTGCTGGAGTACATGTACTAAATGTCTGAAAGTTTTTCAGTTTCAGTGAATTTGTGGGTAGGCGTCTTTGCACACTGCGTGCTAGTCTGTTTTACAGTAGGTACTATGTTTAGTGTGTACATATTACTTAGAAATTAGCAGAAATTTGGATCTTCTTATGCTTGTAGTGAGAGGAGTTACTTTATTTCTTCAAGCAGAAGAGCCATTGAAAGCTTGTCTCAAAAGATTAAAATGTGAATTTGTCCATATTTATGCAGTTACATAATTAACTTTGTACAGGTGATTGCTGTTATTTGTGGGGTATTTAATATAACTCTATTCAGAGCTCATTTTCATTGTTGAAGTTATTTTTCTGCAGTTGTTTCTTAAAATTCTTTTAAGTAGTTTTATAAATTTGTTATTATTATTTCCTGAGTAGTGTTTTGTTGAAATCTTAGTGACCACAATGGAAGAGAAATTTGATTCTTCAGGATTAGCTGCTTCAGTTCAACTTACAAAAATGTGGTTCTAATTGACAAGCAAATGAATGAGCCAGCAGTGTGCCCAGGTGGCAAAGAAGGCCAACGGCATCCTGGCTTGTATGAGAAATGGTGTGACCAGCAGAAGTAGGGAGCTGATTGTCCCCCTGTATTCAGCACTGGTGAGGCCTCACCTTGAGTACTGCGTCCAGTTCTGGGCACCTCAGTACAAGAAGGATATAGAGGTGCTGGAGTGGATGCAGAGGAGGGCAAAGAAGCTGGTCGAGGGATTGGAGAATAAATCATATGAGGACCGTTTGAAGGAGTTAGGTCTGTTTAGTTTGAGGAAGAGGAGGCTGAGGGGAGACCTCATCACTCTCTACAACTACCTAAAAGGACATTGCAGAGAGGTTGGTGCTGGTCTCTTCTCTCGGGTAATTAGTGATAGAACCAGAGGGAATGGCTTCAGGCCATACCACATACCACAAGGTAGGTTTAGACTGGACACTAGGAAAAAATTCTTTATGGAAAGGGTGATGGGATATTGGAATAGGCTGCCCAGGGAGGTGGTTGAATTGCCATCCCTGGATGTGTTTAAGAATCGCTTAGATGTAGTGTTGGGGATATGATCTAGGGATGAACTTGTAGAGTAGGGTGAATGGATGGACACAATGATCCCATGGGTCTTTTCCAATCTAGATGATTCTGTGAAAACAACAGTACATTGGTCTTCACCACTTCTTCTTAAGTACAAAGAAGTTGTTATTTCAATGCTTTTTAGCATATGATCTCAGACAAAGCCTGACAGCTTTTCTAGGTAGTTAGTTGCATTTAAGACAGTACTAAATGTCAAGTCCTATTCTACCTTCAGCTTTTACTTAGAACTTCTTTACAGAAGATCCACTTAGAGTTGTGAGTGAAATATAAGCACTCATTATGAGGTGCTGCAGGATGAACACTAAAAGAACTGGCTGTGCTGCTGATACTGTGACATTCCTGCCAGCAGTGACCACAGCAGTTTTCAGAGAACAACAAAGGAAAGGAAGGGCAGGAAGCTATGTTCTGAGATGTTTCAGAACCGAGAACTGAACAACAGATCCAAGTATTTCAGACTTTACTTTGGCAGCAGCGTGCTGCTTCCCAGGATCTGACAGAGGCTTTCTGAAGTGTCAGAGAAAGATGCTGGGTTAGATGATTTAAAGCAAACAGGTACATTTTTTAAGTCCAGTGTTCTTGAGAATTTATCTGTAACCATTTCATTTTGTCCCACATTTATCTCAGTATTATGGTTTTATTTCATGTTGTTTTCTCTAGATTTCAGTAACTGAAATTGGGCCTAACTGCTCACTTTTGCTAGAAAGTAAGACTTTCTAGCCAGCATAGTTGGGCTAAAACAACGCTTAGCATATATTCAGTAT
>JANHGN010015562.1:3340-15513 GCA_024605025.1 Megaceryle maxima
GACTTCAGACAGTGCAGTTAGTTAGAAGAACTGAGCTGAAAAGCAAAATCACTGAACAGAATTAGTTCTGTTCTCACCCAAACCAGGACAAGCTGCTTATATGTGGATGAAGTATATGTAAAACATGCAGTATATGACTGCACACAGTACCTGTTGTTTTCAATTACATATGAACAGTGAACTGTGAATCATTTCTGAAATTTTATGTACTGCAATACAGTGAGCTATGAATGTCTGTTTCTTTTCTTTAATTTTGAGCTGTATGTTTACATACTGGTATGGGAATAGTAGGACTTGGTTTGAGCCGAATTCAACAGAGGACAATCATACAAGCCACTATTCAAGTAAATACCTTACTCTGAAGTACTTCCAAAGTTTCTGTTGACTTTAATGTCACCATTTACATCAGTACAGAAATACACCCACAGAATTAGTTTGCAACATCAAGGCAAACCAATGCCAGACTAGACCATTTTATCAGAAAAGGGTGATAAGATACCTGACTTAATTTTGAATATGTAACGGCAGAAATTGTCTGCTTATTCTGCCTGGTTTAGAGAAGCTGTTTGCTATAATCCTATACTTGAGTAGAAGTGTAATTGTGTAATTGAGTAGAATTATCCAGACCTTGTGATTTATTTAGGATCTGGAGATCTAAGCCAAGCAAAAGCTTTAGTTTTACTGTGACAGATGTGGAAGCTTGTTGAAGAAGTGTCACCATGGTGAGACTGGCCTGATCCTACCAAACAGCTGGTTCCAACTGTTTTGGTCCTTATGAGGCCATATAGTACCCAGACTAGGCAGAGCTGTGTTGTGGCAAGAGGGTAGAGAGGAGAGGGGAAATAGGAAGGTCCTTCTCTTTTGTTTGCCCCCCAAGTGTAGGCACCACAGAGAGGAAGTAAATGGGGGGCATTACTGCACCAATAGTCCTCTTCCCCCTTATCCTGTCTTCAGGAAGATCCATACTTGCTGCTGAAAATTTAAACCCTGCATGACTTGTAGGTTATGAGAATTTCTCCATTAGGGATTTGAGTAATCTGGCTGATGGGACAATCAACAGCAGACTGATCACAAATGGTTCTGACTTCTGAGAACAGTGTGATTCTAGACAGAATACAGCTCTAGAAAGAAGTGTAAACAAGTTGTTTTCTCTTTACAGAGAGAGGGAAAAGACCAAGGCTAGAGAAGGTCAGTGTCAGCTGATCCAACCACAGTGAACTGCTGACTAATGATCTCAGAGAAGAATTACACTTTTTATATTTAGGCTGTAATACTTAAAAACTTTAATTTCTGCATTTTTTTTTTAGACATAATTCTCTTGTTAAATTCATTTCTTATTCCATACAGATAACTCAGCTGAAGACAGCAATTCCAGAAAAATATACAGGAAGCAAGTGCATTTTGTGCCTTCAGAAGTCTCAAATACGTTACTTAGGTTTTTCAGCTTTTGCTTTAAATCTGTAAAGGTTTCTATTCTCAGATCATCTGAAGAAAATACTGACATCACCTTATTAATCCTTTTCTCAAGTGTATTGCAAACACTTAAACAAGCTACACACCAAGTGCAGTAGTACAGATATAAGTGGTATAATCATGTAGCTGGTACCAATTAGCAATGGTTATATTTGCGCTGCCTGCAGTGGAACCAGTGTTTGCCAAAGTGCAGGCAAGAATGAATCCACAAAATAATCTATCCTACTCGTGCACCCAAAACACAAAATCTGCTGCCATCTTTTTGTCATGCCTCAAGAATTAATTTGAGGTTTTGCAACTGGTAGGTATGACAACAAAAAGATTGTCTACTGCAATTTATTCATTAACTCTCATTTGGGAGACTTCTAAATATTAAGAATAAGCAAACAAGTTCAGGCCAATGCTCCAGTGAGCACAGTATTCTTTCTCTAACAATAGCTCAAATCAGATACCTAAGGAAGATAAAGAATTTCAGTTATGTATGATTCTATCTCTCCTGTTGTAGCTTCATACTGTCCCAACATCTGTCCATTTTAAACTGTGAGAATTTCATGAGACTAAGAGGTTTTTCTATTAAATATTTCACTCTTGTAAGTAGTCTTGAAATCAGTCTCCCTTGAAATCATGTAAACTCTTACGTTAAATAATAACATCATTTGGCAAGCAGTTCTTCAGCTCTACCATCCCTTACATGAAGAAACACTCCTTTCTGCTTGCTTTGACCCTGACTCCAACAAGCTCCACTTTATGGCCACCTATGCCTGTTCTGGAAGAGGCACTGAACACCAGATTGCTCTCTCTTTCAACCCCCATACTGCTCTGGCAATTTTCCCATACCACTCACGAGTTTGTCAGCCACTATTCCATATCAGCCCCTAGCCCCTCACTGCATGGATACAAGAAATAAATATGTTCTCCACCTTCTCTTGTATTTTAGCCAATGGAAGGACCTTCCCTTTTTTTTCCCCATGGCTTCTTATTTTCCTTAATGACTTTTTTCAACACACTTATAAGGCAGCACTTCCCTCTACAGAAGCTGTGCTCTGTACTGGCTCTTGACATGCTGCCCTATATTATTGTTCCTGCCTTTTTTGTGTGTGTGTGTGTGTTTGCTACAGAAGTAGTCTTTCTGGATTGCCACAGAATCTTCCTTTAACAAAAAAATAAATAAAATTTGTCACATTTGTTACCCTCTAGTCTCCAAAACCAAGGAAGTCTTAAGTGGCCCATTCCCCACTGCTACATTATAGAACTCTTTAGCAAAAACAATTTAATCTTGGTGCAGTGTTAGCATTCATTCTGTCTTGGTAAGGTCCTTTTGACCCCATCTACTGTTATTTTCACTTTGGGCAGAGCCTCTTCTGAGCTCCCGAGAAAGGATTCCTGCATAAAGTTCTCCCCAGTTTCCTCATCAATAAATGCTAATATAAGAATCTTACCTTTTCTGTAACATCCATGTCTCGTCTGATCACTCATGTTATACCTTGGTCACCAGCTGGCCCTATAGACTTTCTAGCAGGCTTTTGCTCCCAGTTAATGTGTAAGAAGAATTTAGTAGTTTGGTTCCTTTTCCTAGTTGTTTCCCAACTCTAAGTGTATTTTTACATTTACCCCATTTCAGTCATCTTCTTTTGCTGCAGTATAGCTTTTTGCTATGGTTCAGACTGTGTCTTTGGTTTAAGTCCTTCAGCTTTCTGCTAGCCAGATCTAAGGACTTAATTATTTTAGTTAAGTACTTAATTATTTTAGTTAAGGACTTAATTATTTTAGTTTCCTCTTCTAATTTGTTTTCAACAAGCCTCACATTGTTCCCTCACTGGAGTTTAGCACAGCTAAAGAGGATTCTTTGGTCTTTTGTTCCTTTTTGTAGAAATACTGTTTTAATAAAGTGGAGATTCCAGTGTGAGATTCTGAACCAGATCTTGTGCATTGTTCTCCATCATGCCAAGGCCTGCACTTCGTCTTGAGCACTCATTCTGTGAAAAATAATTCCATCTAAATAATACTGTCTACGAATGGCATCTGTTTCATATAGCAATGTGTCAATGTACTGTTCTCAATGGTACTATCTTGACTGGTAGTTTGACATATAGATCCAATCTCACGTTCTTCCCGATGGGGCTTCTCTCTGAGCTTTCTGGTTCACTATGTTTGGAAACTATTTAGCCTCTCTACTATCTTGTCTTTGGACTAATGACATCATTCCTTTCCATTTATGCACAGTCCTAACTAATTCAAATCTAATGTAATGAATCCAGCTAAGCAAGGACTGTCTATCAGACAACCAACTACAAAAGGTAGTTTTTATCACATTGTTTCCAAGATGACAGGGACAGAACTAATCTTCTGTTGAATGTATGGATAGACATTGATTTCAATATATGTTATAGGTACTTAAACTGAGGTTTCATACCAAATGAATGCTACTCATCTTATACAGCAATTTCCTGTCATTTTTCTAATCTATTGCTGAGAGCTTGTACATGAACATAGGGAAGCCCACTGTGGTTTTCTTTAGATGTTTGGCTGAAGATTAGTGGTCTGTGATGAAATATAAAAATCCTTGGTCTTTCTGCAATTTCTAGAATTCTCTGAACTAACGCCCCTAGAGTAAATAAAAAAAAGGCTTCTGCCCTTTAAAGGTGAATAGAGGAAGGAATTTTTATTAAATTAATTGAAAGAGAGTTCTGTCTTTCAAGATCAACTACTTTTTAAAGTGGAGACTTGGTTCTTAACACGTGTTTTCTTGTTTTAAACCTCCTCAGACTATCATGACTTTGCAATGTCACAGTCATCTTTTTAAAAGAACTCTATTAGGGCAAACCCACCAACCAGGTAGTATAAAACACCACAAGGATTTCTCTATAAGCTGGTCACTCAAACAAGGGAACGGGCAGAATTACATTGACTGGGAGAACACTATGTGATGCTGTAAACAAAGGTTAAGCACTGAATTTGCCAAACAAATGCCTTCACTTGGAACGTACTAATTTTTTTTTTTTTCAGTCATGCATTCCTAGCATTAGATAATCAAGTCAATATTTAGGCACCTAAATAAATGCATCCAGGCATTTGAAAGTACCAGCAATTTCCAGCCTGGACAGAGGATTAAAAAGCATTTCCATTACTTTGCATCTTTTACGTAGTTATTTACGGACAGATTTAGTTACTTAATGCTAGATATCAATATCAAACATTTGAGGCAAAAAATCAAAGTTAAAATACGTTAAAATAAGACCAAAAAAGATCAGTCATGTTGTAAAATATTTAAACAAAACTACAAGAATCTCCAGGGTTGTTGTTTTTTTTTACTACACATTCATCTGTTTAGTAATCCCTTCTTTTGCTTTAACAAGCATTACAGGAAGACACTTGCTGGGAAGCAGAAGATTCTGCCATTTGCAGTTAGCTCTAAGAAATCATTTGGTAATACATCTTCTCCCTCTTTCACTGTCTCCAGTGAGCAGAAGATTCTACATAAACAGTGTCAATTCACTCAAGGGAAAGACTGTCCTGTTTAAGGAAAGAAGGGTGTTCAAGTCTTCAGGGTACAATAACGCTGCAGACAGTGGCATACACTTCATGCAGTTAGTTATCGACCATAGCCACTTCCTCTCTGGGTGCTGGAACATAGAGTAGGATCCTAACCTAGGTGATCTGAGTCATCCATCCGAAGATGCCCCCTTTCTCTTATTTGATTATATAGGGGTTCTGTGAGGTCTTACTCAAAGCTGGGTGCTATAAGTTGCACAGTCATTTCAACACCAGCCTTTCTGGAGAAATGTGGTCTTACATCAGATAGGTCTGCTTCAGACTGTTTTGCTGCATAACTTCTATCTATCACTTCTGATACTGAAGAAACATGTTGGAGGGGAAAGCTCAAGTGCTGAAGGTTGGAAAGCTGTTCTGAAGATTCTGTATAATATATCCTTAGCAAAGGAGCATGGATGTAGCTATTCTGAAGAGTGTCAAAAAGTTTAAAAAAAGGGAAATCTTAAATGATTTTTTTTCTTTAAACTTGTTTCTGACACACAAAGTCTTCTCGTTCTATACTTAACTCACTCTCCACAAAAGTGACTAAGCTCCATGAAACTCATTCTCATGACCTTTTAAAAACTATTAATAATGCCATGCAATTCTTTGAAAGTATGGCAACACTGAAAAATTCAAAACAATTATGCCAGAGTTTCCAAATGTTGATTGTCAAGGTGCAGCATTTAAACACTGGAAATCTCAAGTCATATTCATCTCAGGTCTTATTTTACTTTGCCTTCATCAAGGAAAGAACTGATTCTTTATTTTCTGACCATTTGAAAGGTGTTTTCAGCTTTATCTGCAGAAAATAATTTGGAGGGGAAGATTTCTTATGTTGTAAAATAATTAATTGAAGCTGCCACGTCACTTTTCCTGAATTCTACAAACTACTGCTCACTATCAGATTCAATAAGTCAGAAGTACAGTCTTTTCCTTTAAATCCAGATAACACCATGCAAGAGTAAGAGTAAGGGTGGTACAGAAAAGACCATGTTAGAAAAACAAAAGTAGAGGGGATTTGATTATGTCATACCCAAAACTAGCTCTTAGACATAGTATTAACAAGTTAAACATTTACACTAGATTGAAATGCAAACAAAATAAAAAGGATTATTTTCAGTGTTGAAATGAGTTAAGTAATCTTTCAGATATATTTTACTATGAAGATTTTAATCTAGTGTTGTTACTTGAAACAATTATGCATATTAATCTGAAATACCAGGACTATCTAAATTAAAAGTATTAGAAAGATAAAAACTTGTGTCATTTTTAATATTAGTCTCCTAATATCTGTTCTGAGCACTCTTCACATTGTTGTACTATGTGTTGTACAAACACTAATATGCTGAAAAATGTTAGACTAAAGATAACATGTGGTAAAGAAACACCACAGGAAAAGATTCTTATAGAATTTTAATGACTCTTCTAAATGGGTGCCTTCATTTGCTGAAACAGTGGAGGTGAGTCACAGGGAAGGGAATGAGGGGAACTGCTGCTGAGATTCACTTGGGACAGCAAGAGGCTCAGGATTCCCTTACGAAAGGGCTTCTGTTAGAGCTTGTATGGAAATGCCAGTGGTAGAGGAAGGGTGGCAGCAGCCAGAGAATTGCCTTCTCCCCATCAGCCTGCCCTGCTTGGCTTTCTGTGTCCTTCTTCTGCTGTCTATCCCTGTACCACACTCTTCCTCTCCTTTGCCAGCACTGGGCGGCCTCAGGTTGTGGAGAGCAGCTGCCCTGGAGCAACCAGAAAGGAGGAGGAGGCCCTGCAGGAGGGCCCTGTGGCCCTGCCAGGAGGCCGCAAACCATCGCTGTGGTTGCCATTGCTCCCCTCTCCATCCCCAGCACGCACACAGAAGCCCTCCCTCAGCAGCAGAAAATGAACTGGGTCGGTGGCAGCCGGTGAGTGAAACTCTTCAAGGCTTACATAGATGGCTTCATGCTGAGCCAGTGCCCCCTCACAGACCAGGCACAGCCACGGTGGGTGTGACAGCCCCAGTGTCCCCTCACAGAATGACAGTGCCAAGGTGTGTGTTTCAGGCCTGGTGTCCCCTCTCAGACCAGAAGGTCACGGTGTGTGTGACAGCCCAGGGTTGCCTCCCGAACCAGGCTGTGCCCTCCCACACTAGGCACAGTGAGTCACATTAGGTCCTGGTGTCTCTCTGCAGATTTGGGCTGGTGAGGGTCTCTTGCCTGGACCATTCCACATGTCCTTTTCACTGGCAGTGATCATCATTTGGGGAGAAAGAAGTATAGTTATTGAGATTCACTGAAACAGTAAAATAATCACCGAGTTGTAACATTAAAAAAAAAAAAAAAAAAGAAATTTCTTTAGCTGCTGTGCCATCTGCCTATCTACTAGAGATTTAAACCCCGCAGATTTTTTTCAGACATTTGAAAGTAGCTTTGCTAAACACAGCTTTATAGTCATCCTCACTCTATGTATCCTCACTCTATGCAGAATCAAATGAAAAGCATGCCTTACCCATCTGGAAGTCTTCCCAGCAAAATGAGGTTTCTGGAAGTTGTTTATGTGAAACAGCGGGAAGTTCAGTTTGAGAAAAAGCCAACAACCTCAACTTCATCCTAAATGCCAATCTATTCTACTATTCTGTCTGTAAGAAAAAGCAGCATATAGGAGTATTGCAATTGCTTAGCAATTATCAAATAATGCTGCTGCTTTCTGCTGCTGTTGAAAACTGTCAGGATTCCTTGAGTGAGCCTGGGATTTGCATTTTAGGTGTCAGAAAACCTATCCATTACTGGGAACTTTTATCCACTGCAAGGGTAAATGTTATGTGTGTATGTTTAGAAAGTGTGCTCTAACTTTAAGCACAGTAAATAAAAAAAAATTAAAAGTCATTCCAAGGGAGTACTCCATATTTCTGACTCTCAAAAAAAAAGCCTCTCAATCTTACAGCATGAAGGATTGCAGTGGCCCAAAGAGCTGATTTTATTCACCTTGTCCTATAAGCAATTAATGTAAGACTGTTTAACAAGTGAAATACATAGTTTAAGGTATAACTGCCTTTTATCTTGCACTGATAACAGCAGCTTGACAAAACTTGTAGTCACAACCTATTTTTCTTACCTTTTTTACAAAATTATCATAATATTCTGTAAAGTCCCCAAAATCACAGAATGGTAGGTGTTGGAAGGGATCTCTGGGGATCATCTAGTCCAACCTACCTGCCCAAAGCAGGTTCACCTAGACCAAGTTGCACAGGAACACATCCAGACAGGTTTTGAAAGTCTCCAGAGAAGGAGACTCCACAGCTTCTCTGGGCAGCCTGTTCTTCATCTCACTCACACAATAAAGTAGTTTTTCCTTATATTTATATGGAACTTCCTGTGTTCCATTTAGTGACCATTGCCCCTCGTCCTATCATAGGGCACAATTGAAAAAAGACTGGCCCCATCCTCTTGAAAGCCACCCTTCAGATGTTTGTAAACATTGATAAGATTCCCTCTCAGTCTTCTCCAGGCTAAACAGCCCCAGGGCTCTCAGCCTTTCCTCATAAGACAGATGCTCCGGTCTTTAATCATCCTCATAGCCATTTCATTGGACAATCCTCAGTAGTTCCCTGCCTCTCTTGAACTGGGGAACCTAGAACTAGACACATTACTCCAGATGTGGCTTCACCAGTACAGAGTAGGGGAGGGGAGAACCTCCTTTGACCTGTTGGTCACACTTTTCTTAATGCAACCCAGGGTGCATTAAGGTAGAAACTTATACTATGCTCCTTTGTTTTCTTTGCTAATATGGTTTTGCAATTACGTTGCATCATGACAAAGAAAATCAGGAGAAATTAATATATTCACAAAGATTTCTTATAATGTTTTTAAAAATTAAGAATTGATTAAATGTTGCATTACAGGTCAGATGTCTGAAATCTTTTCCTTCAGCATCTTCAATGTATTCTGTAGCTGTAAGATAAAACATGGTCCTATCCTTGCCTCAGTAAACCAGGATCAGTCAAAGTGACTTCAACAGAGATATGTTGACTTTACTACCTGAAGACTTGATTCATTATAACATACAAAACATATTTGTGTCTTAAATTCTTCTCAATACCGTTGATGTGAAATTCAAGCTATGACTCAAGATTATACACTTACAACAGTAATTACTTGCATCTTTCAGGAACAGAATCATATTAAAGCAGGAAAAAAGAAAGCAAAAGGTAAACAGTTTTAACCATCTTGGATTTTATATTGTAATATAAATGCTTTAGTTAATTGACTTAGGAAAAACTTTCAAAGCATTTGGAGTGATACTCATAACTGTAGCTGTAATGTGTTTGCCTGACTGCTTGTAACTTTTAGGGCAGAAGTCTTGTTGCAGGTTTACCACACTGAATTCCAGCAGGAAGAGGAGCGAGTAGGAGGAGGATTGAATGAATGAATGAATGAATAAATGAGCCCAATTTAAGTTTGACTGAATTACTTCTGTTACTATATTTTGTTGGTATGTGCTGACACACAGAATTGCTTGAAGCCTGACAGTGACAACCACGTGGTGAGCTAGCCCAACACACATACGCACAGCTATTTTTCTGGGCCACATAAAAGAATGTTAGGCTTATGTTAGGCTCATATTCTGGCATTTGGAAGCAGAGCAGCTTATTTATATTTGGAATCTGGAAGTGAAATTAAAAAAATCAAAAGTAACCCTAGCATAGCAGCAGACATTGCAAACAGGAAAGCGAAAGAAAGAAAGTAAGAGAAGATAATTGGCCATGGAGAAGGCAGTTTCCCCCTTAGCAGCTGGGAAAAAAAGAGACAGTATAGGGAAGCTCTGCCACTAAAGCTGGCACCCCCCAGTGCCCAGAGCAGATGCACTGGCATATACAGGAGGAGGGAAACCAGGCTGACAACATGGAGACAATCTCTGAAATGAAAACTTTTACCTAAGGGAATGTAGCAGCAACCAGCAGCTTGTCCTCATCACTGTCCCAGTCTCCTGGAGGCCTCTCAGTTCTCCAAATGCCTATTTTCTGACAGAGTTATTGGTCTAGGGCACATAATTTACATTACAACTATGTAATTTGCTTCAATGGAGGAAAAAGAATAGGAAAGGATCCAAGGAAGAATAGGTTTTAGTAATTTAGTACTGAATTACTAAATTATTAAACACAGTGGTAATTTTGTAATTGCTATTACACCATTAATAGTAATTTAGTGATGATGGTAAGAGAATATTTGGGATACTGAAGGGACATGGATACATTTCGAGGGTGTGGAATCCAAAGAAATATGAATTTTGAAGTGGTGATTTGCACACAGATTGAATTTACTGCAGATACTATTCTTAACTGAACATGGGTATATTCCATAGACGATAACATTGTAGAAGTTTGTGACATAATAAATTATACTGCAAAATAATTGCAAATTAACATGTTTGGTATATTATTTACATGTAACCTGCAATCACAAGAGGAATTAAATTTCAGTAGAAAAGGCAATGCTATTTTGTGTTTTGTCATAGCCTGCAGTTTTCAATATCCTTCTTGTGGTTAGAATAAAGAAATCTTACTGTTTTTATTTATTCATCTGCTCTGCTTGATGCTAAGGATTTTAGGATAATCATTAACAGTCTCCTACAGAATGAAGATTTTCGTTTCTTAAATTTTCCAGAATTATCTGATACATTCAAAATATCAGTCATCTCTTTTTTTACTCCTTGCAACAAAAAGCTTTTCTGAAGTCTGAGTCTTAGAGATTTTTCTTCTTTACTTTTTTGACTTTTTAAAACACTTTTCATTTTTGTCACAAGACTATTTTTTACGTCAAGTAAGAAAAATTTGGAGAACAATAAACTGAAAAAAATAAACTCTTTGTGTCATTATAGATGGCCATGTGTGTGTAATCTTACTGATTTATTTGCCTTCTAGCTTATAAACTGCCTAAAAAAGCCAAAATTTAAATTAAGACTTTTTTCTTGCAGCATTTTGGTAAAGAAATATTCTTGATCATGAAATCATACACAAAGTTTGTGGCATGAGTATTTAAGGACTACGTTTTTGGCATCAAGAGAACAGTGATTTGTTGTGAATATGACCAAATTATACTTGAATTTTTTTTACAGCAATAAAAATAAACTAAGTAACAGTAGACAGTGTATGAGAGTTCAGAGAGATTTAATCATATGCTTTTATTATTAGAAATTGTTTACTAAGTCTTGCATGCTACTTTCAAACGAATTATGTATGCTGCTAACATGTTGTTGAAGCTTCTGTCAAAAACTTATTCTCTCTTCTAAAAAATTTAGGAATTCTTTGAAAAGAAGAAACTTAAATCAACAATGAAGCTTCTTGGAGTATCATCTCCTAAAAGTTCAACAGTCAGTTTAGATCTCCTCAATCTCTATTTTGTTAACCAGATATCAACCAAAAAAGCCAGCACCAGTGAGTTTAGTGTAACAGTATTTTGACTTTACAGTAAACAGAATCTGTTATCCTTAATGATTGCTGCGAGTATTTTGGTTCTGGTTCTTCCACTTATAACTTAATGCTCAAATAAGTGTTGATTTATTTTTAAGATAAGAAATTTTAAGTAAATACAAAAATTATGATTGAATAAAAAGTCAGGAAAAGAGGAGTTGGATAACCTCAGCTACTGCCTACTTCACCATTAAAGCCTTGTATACTTAGGCACCTTCCTCACAAGTCTTTTCATAACTTTTGAGGGGCATTTGGAATAGTCTGTCAGTTCTACCCAGAGCAACTTTCTTAAAATCCATCACTAAGTTCCTGAAAAGATACCTCTACAACTTGAGTCCAAACTTTTTGTGTGTAGATGGGGTGCTTAGGGCTGTGGTTTAGTAGTGGAATTGGCAGTGCTGGGTTAACGGTTGCACTTGATGATCTTACAGGTCTTTTCCAACATAAACAATTCTATGATTCTTGTCCTCTGTGTCATATTCATAAACCAGTTTGTGGACAATTTGTTGTCCTGTGATCAGGAAGATTAGAAGGTGATTGAGGAGGGCAACAGAGCCTGTGTAGATACAGCAGCTGACCGTACATAATTTTTTACTATAATGCCATTTAGAATAGAGCTCTTGCATTGCTAGTAGCAAAGAAAGAAAGAAAAGAAAAAGGAAAAGGAAAAGGAAAAGGAAAAGGAAAAGGAAAAGGAAAAGGAAAAGGAAAAGGAAAAGGAAAA
>JANHGN010015562.1:15613-53948 GCA_024605025.1 Megaceryle maxima
AAAGGAAAAGGAAAAGGAAAAGAAAAAGGAAAAAGAAAAGGAAAAGAAAAAAGAAAAAGAAAAGGAAAAAAAAAAGAAAAGAAAAAAAAAAAAGGGGGGGGGGTGCCTTTAAATGGATTAAGAAACCTAAAACAACAGCTTTTGTATTAATGAAAATTCAGGAAGCTCAAAACTTTCTCTAAGCCCAGCACTGACATTCCAAATATTTTCATTGCAGAGAACATGAAGAAGCCAGTCCACATTGATATCACTACAAATCCACCTGTTAGGAGGCACAACATAGAGCTTCCCATGTCACCACTACGTACACAACATAAATCAGACTTAGATCACATCCAGAACAGGTACTTGTATAAAAATGGCAGTAGTTAAGATATAACAAAGTTGTGGAAAAGGTATTTCATGATGGTCTTATGTTTGGGGTATTAAGTAAAAATAACTATTCTATTCTAAGACAAAGACATTTCACAATCACATCTGGCATTCCAGTGATGCTTTTCTTGTGGGAGGGTAAATAAATGTGTTCTAAATAAAAAAAATGTATGTGAAGCTGAGAGATTTTAAAAAAATGTTTCTTGACTCATGTCAGGTACACTAAGTTTATCTTACAGAGCAGGCTGTTTGAATAGCCTGAATGCTGTTTGAATAGCATTTTCCACTTAAAACTGTTTTGCCATCCAACTTCAGACACCTTAAAGTGATTGACTCACACAGTGGCTGCTCATGACTGCTTAAGAATCAGGCCATGTTAATATGTGTGAAAAATATTCTTCTGTTATTTTTAAATTAATATTCAGAATGTTTTTAACCTTGCAATTCTTATATCTTGTATTTCATGGGTTGTTTTTATTCATTTTACAAGGTTACAAAAGCAAGTATTGGACAGCAGAAGGCAGCATCTCACAGAGAAAGTAAAATACCAGCATAATGTAAGTAAGTTTATTTCTCTTACTGATGTAAAACTAAAAATGTGCAGCAGTGCCTGTATTTTTGATTTTTTCAAAGAGTGACCAAATCTTATGGTTACTGAAATATGTGAAGTTTTCCTCTTTAAGTCTATATTGATCTTATTTGCCAGTTATATTTTATGCTTGTTCTTGCTATTTTTTATATATTTCTTGAAAGGCTCACATTGTTTTAGGCATTTTCCAAAACATTTAAGAATATCTATGCTCTAAACTAGTCACAAAGGAGAGAGATTATGGGAGAGAGGCTACATCCAGCAGCAGGTAAATTAACAGCAGTATGCAGATATGTGAAATGATGAATGTGAGAAGCATAGACAGAAGGGAGTCTTTAAGAGGAACCTAAGTACAAGTCTCCATGAATACAATCAGGAAGTCCATTCTCTAGATGGGATTTAAGCACTTTTTTACAACCCATTCATGTTGCCAAAGCATGTTTTCCTAGAGTGCAAAATATAGATGTTTTTCTAGTGTTAGAAGTTATTTTGTTTTGTGTCAGGGAGAATTACTTAGTGTGGGTGAAAAATTTAACAGTCTAATGTGTTTCAGACAAGATCACCACGAGCTGGCCTGCTTTTTTGGATATCACATTAAGCCAACCTTCCCTTATGACTCTTTTTCATCTGTTTCTTGAAGACAGAGAGGACACATTTCAGATTTAATGTGGCCAGAAATAACAGACTAAAATGATAGCTAAGTTTCTCCTCAACCTCCACTTGTATGGACAGATTTACATCCGTTCATCAAAGCACATGATAATGCAGTGTGCACACACAGAAAGCTAACATAATATATGGAGCGAGAAAAGAAGTTTAAGGCCTCTGTGTTGCCAAGAACTGTTTTAAGGATCTTCCTAAGTTAAAGTATATCCAATTTAAGGAATTAAGATGTATCCACTTCATTAAGCAGGAAGAGGGGCTATAAAATTAATCATTTTCATCTTTCTGGAAACTTACAGATTTGTGGTTCAGAGATTTAGTGCAATTAATGTACAAGGCTTTTGCACTCCATTAGTAGTTTGTGTTGCTTTCACTGGATAAACTGGATTACAGGCACTGCTTCCATGTAGCTGTGGATGCAGTGACATTGCATGAGTTTTGCCTTCAAATTTCTCCTGTTCTGATCTACTTGAGACAGCATTGTTGACATTGTAACACGCTGAAGTTGCCTCCTCAAAGGAGGAAAATACTTTTTATTTTCCAACTTACTTAACCAAGTTAGCAGATAATTTACCTACACATCTAAAGTTAAAAATGTATTTATACCCATGTCTCCTCAGGATAACATTTGTGTACATGCTCAACTTAAGTAGGTACTTCTGTTTCTCTGAAATAAGCCCTTATTACATAATGTTTTTTATCAAGAAATCATGTCAGAATACATGAAAATTCTCTCTTGCATGTGGTATACGTGCAGATTTGTAAAAGACATAGAAAGATTGTAGAAAAAGTGTAATGGGGAAGATGTTTATTTGCATTTCTTGTAGGCTGGTGACAATGACTATTCCATATCTAATTTCTTTTAATGTTATCAAATATGCTTAACTTGAGCTTTTGTTCACTGAACTCTCCATATTGCTGATATCCGCAGAAAGAGGGTTAGTCACATTGCTGGATTTCTTTTGTTTCTGGCTTGCAAAGTTGGCTAAAGAAAGCTGAAATGTGCTGCAGTTATAAATACAGCTTTCTTAAATGTACAATTAGTATAACTGGGTATCGTATGATCCCAGGCAATCACCACAACCTAGTCTGTAATCATGAAGTATCTCAGTGAGTAACATAGTTCTGACAGTATTCTCAGTGCTCCTAAAAGGATTGGGAAAAGCCTGCTGTCTAACTCAAGTTAAATTTAAAAAATCATTGAAGGTTATTTGTTCTGATGCATTTTATTGATTTTTGTTAAGCTTGGGATTCTTAAAAGAATAATCCTTAGAAAAGTAATAGCAAATATAACATGGTTTATTTTTAGAAAATATATAATTTACTAAAAATAATAAAACCAATTTTATGTTTATCACCAGTGGTATTTTAAAATCTTAAGGTAAGTGAGGAAAGAATACGTCAGGGCCTTAGAAGGGGAGGTGTTGTGTTGCTCAGGCAATGTGTAGGCAGAAACCCACAGGAAACTGACCTGAAGTATGAAGGAGACCAAGAAAGATGTTTCAAAACACAAGGGCAGTTTAGCAAAATGTGCAAGAGAGTGAGTAGGTCCTGGAGGCCAGTTTGGCTGAATCACGGAACTCCTGACTGAGCTCAAATGCAAAAAGGAAGTGTGGAGATAGGGAAAGACCCCAGAAGAATACAGAAGCATGTCCTGAGCTTGGAGGGGTGTCATTAGGATGATTGGAGCTGAAACTTGCAAGGAATGAGAAGGGCAGCAAGAAGGGCTTCTACAGGTATGTCATCAGCAAAAAGGAAACCAAGGAAAATGCTGACCCCCTTTAAACAGAGTTGAGACCTAGTGACAAAGGACATGGAAAAATCTAAGGCACTTGAGACCTACTTTGCCTCAGGCTCCTCTGACAAGGTCTGCTCAGTCTTCAAGCTCAGTAGTTTGGGAGACAGTGGTACAAAACAGTAGTGAAGGAACAAGTTATAGAATCCTTAGTAACCTGGGCATAAAGAGATAAATGGGACACGACAGTATGCATCCAAGTGTATCGAGGCAGTTGGATGACATCACTGCATTGCAGATGTCTATCATCTGTGAAAGAATGTGGTGATCAGGAAAGCTATTTGGTGACAAGAAATACACAAATGTTACGACCATCTACAAAAATGTAAACACGATCTAGGGAAGTATAATTTTGTCTCTGTTGCTGAGAGGATTATGGAACTAGACCTCCTGGAGGCAATTTCAAGGTACATGAAGAACGAGAGAGTGACCGGGAACAGCCATCATAGATTTCCCAAGGCCATACTGTGCCTGATGAACCTGATTGCCTTCTCTGATGAAATTATTAGCTCTATGAATAAGGAAGAGCAGCAGGTATTATTTTCCTTTACTTTAGGAAGGCTTTTGAGAAGGTTTCCCATAGGATCCTAGTAGCCAAACTGGAGAGGTATGAACCAGGTAAGTGAACAGTAAGATGGGTAAAAAACTGGCTCTTAACATCATGCTCAAAGTAGCTTTCTGCTGGCTAAAGTCTAAATGGCAACAGGTCAGTACAGTAATGACAGGGATCTCCAGACGTTAATACCACGTCTGGTACATTTTCATTAGAGAGTTGGACAATGGGACAGGCCCTCAGTACCTCAACAGGTTCATGCATCACACCAAACTGGCAGATTGCTCATTATAGCTACAAGACTGCTACTCAGAGGCATCTTGACAAGCAGAAGGCCACAGGGAACTTCACAGAGTGTAACACAGAGAAATCCAAAGCCCTGCACCTCAGGAGAAATAACACCACAGGTCTGTGCAGTTGGGGACCGATGGAGTAGGCAGCAATTGTGCAGAGAAGGACCTGAGGGTGCTGATGGACAACAAGTTGTATGAGTCAGCAGTTGCACCCTTGTAGCAGTGAAGGCCAACTACATAGAGGGCTGTCTTACAAAGAACACACACAGCAGTCAAAGGCAAGTGATTGTTTCCCTCTGAGCAGCATATGTGAGAACACATCTGAAATACTATGTCCATTTTGGGGACTCCCAGTACAAAAAAAAAGCAAGATCAACAAGATCAGCAAGACCAATAAAGGGCCACAAAAATTGTTAAGGGTTTGGAGCACATGTTGCATACAGAGAGCTTGAGCTAAGAGGGCCTTCATAGCCTGGAGAAGAGAAGGTTCTGGGGCTGTGGGGTGAACTAGTTGCTGTCTTCCACAGCCTAAACAGTTACAGACAGGACAGAGACAGAGGTACACAGTGAAACGGCAAAAAGCATAAGTCACAGGTTTTAACAGTGGAAATTCTGTTCATCTAGGAAAAAAAATATTGCCACAAAAGTAGCTAATCACCATGAGAGGCCATCCAAACAGGTTGTGGAATCTCAGTCCCAAACAATCCTGAAGAATCTGTCCTAACCTTGAAGCTGGCCCTGCTTTGAACAGGTTGGACTAGATACCCCTTGGAGTCCCTTCCAGACAACAGCTTTCTATCATTACATGATCTTCAGTGTTACAGTCTGTCAAGCTTGTTCCTACTATGGGAGGTTGGGCTGCTAAATGGACATTTTGCAGATTGTGATACACAAATAAGGAAAAGTGTGAGTTATACAGAACTCAGGCTGTAAGGAGGTTTGGGCTACCATTACAAACGTAAAAAAGAAATAAAAATAGTAGGAAAACATATATATTTTTTGCAAACCTAGCTTTAAAGTTTTAAACACAAAAACTATTTTATCTATTCAGAGTCTGACAGTTTCTACTGTTTTCTCAGCCAGGAAATAGTTCCGATCAAGACCCTTGGATTATAAAACCTCCAAGCCAATGTATTTTCAGGAAGTCTGATACAGCACCTCAGGAACTGTTTGAGATATTGCATAGGTAGGCAGTGACTTTACATCAAAGAGCAAGATAACAGTAAAGTTTAAGTAAGAAAAATGCTAAGATAATCTGAAGTTTATAGCTACTTCATTTTTCACTTGGTTTTGGTGCTTTTCAAATAGAAATTGAAACTAAATGGAAAGACTGAACATACCACCCTATTTAAATTTGCTGCAAGGCAGCAAAATGTGAATTTTAGGTAGGTGCTTGGAACCATAATCTATTTTCTGCAATGTCACAAACATGATGATGTTACTGAATTCTCCTTACATAAGAAGCACAGATTTACTAAGAGGCCACAGGGAGGGCAGCTGCCCCATCTCTCATTAGTTCTGGTCACTGTTGCAAGTGCTTTTCTGATGACCTTGATGCTGTAGCAAATGAGCAACTTCTCCCCCTATACTGTTTATATTTGGGATTCCAGGAAAAAAAGCATTTTCTTTCCTCCTCTTTCATGTGTGATCCTCCTACAGTTGGGTTTTTTAGAATTGTTTTAATAATACTTTTATGAAAATACATACTTTGTTTTTAAAAGACTGGATAGAAATCTAGAATATCTTTCTTTTCGTATGTGCTGATTAAAAATCTACTTAAACACAGAGGGTTTAGGGGCAGACTCATTTATACTGAACATTTTATTTCAGTTTCTCTTCAGGCGCTCTTGTCTTGGATCTCGGGGGCTTACAGGGCCAATCTTTCTTTTCTCTTTTTATTCTGTAAGTCTACCATCTGGTTCAAAGTTCCTGTGAGTCTCTAGCTTTGGCTGAGTAGAGTCATAAAGGGCCATATATTATTTTGCTCTTCCTGGAAGGACCTACCGCCTGTTTGCCTGGAGAGTCAAGTGACTGATAAGCTTACTGACCACATGGTAACTTGAATACATCATCTTTCAGCCTTAGCCACCTTAACTTTCTCTCTTCTCCTAACTTGTCCTGGCTTTCTCCAGAAAAACCTAACACGAGGATAACATTCACCCTGTTGTATATCTTGGTGAACTCCCAATATCTTTATTTGTAATATCTTTACATGAAAGCCCTACATAACCTTAACTTGCCCACATCTTCATTTCTCCACAGGCCCTCAAGCCTGCACTCATCTGCTTATGGCACTTCCCTTAGTCCCCTACACAGTCCTGGCTCACTAACAACATCTCCTTTCTAACTGTTCTTCCAATTCACTTCTTTGTATCATCCTTGTTTTGTTTTCATCCTCTGTAGCCATAAATTCTTATACCTCAGGAGCTTGAAGTTCTCCTGGGGAGGGAGTTTCTTTTGCTGTATGTGAGAAGTAGAGCATAAAAGTAGAGTATAAACTTGTACAATTGTTGAACGTAATTGTAACTTACTGATGATGTAATCAGTGTGCCTACATCTGAGAGCTGTGGCACCTCAAGATCATTAAATATTAACTAAAAATTTTAGATATCTTGTTTCCTCATCTACTATTAACTTTTACTTACCATTACAAAATGTTCAGCTGGACTGAAGAAGGAGCCTCTGAATTGCTTCACAAAAAGGTTTTACCTTCCTCACATAGATATATTCAAGTTTCTCCAGAAACAAACTCTCGTGTGTTCAGCCTTCTAAAACAGTTCAGGGGAGGTTTCTGTAAGTAGAGGACACTATTTTCTCATTTAAGATCCCTATGATCTTCATCCAGTTCCACATATTTGCTCATCAAAACTTTACAGAACTTTTCTGCAGTAAGAGTTTTCTGTACTACATTTCATTTTCATTGCTCATTCTATTTTGTAAAGAAGTATTTGATTGGCCTTCTTTGCCACTTCTCTATGCTTCAGAAGCCTCTCCACTTTTTGCTCACATTTTCTGGAAGGTCAGTCAGCAGATCAAACCTAGAAAAAGCAGTGAAAATTGTTAGATACAGAGCCAAGTAAGTGAAAGTGTGATAGCTTTGACGCTAACAGTGCTGGGCCAGTGTGACAGCAGCTTCAAACCACTACTGTCAGAGCTGGGGAAGGGAAGTATGGGCAAAACAAAATGTCTGACTGGCCTCCTGACACTGGCATAGAAAAATTATGTGCTGAATTAGATTTACTGGCCTCAACTACAGATGGAATTCACTTGCTAAAGAGACCAGGAATTAAGCAGTACACAGAGCTTATTATGGGCTTTCAGTACAGGAGAGAATTATAGTCTTGAAGAGCAAACAATTTTTATGAACAGAAGAAACTGCCTTCCTATTTTTTTTAATTCCCCAAAGTGGCCTTCTTTGGTCAGCTGGTGGAGCAGCAGTGACATACTGTGGCTGATTTTATAAATCACAGTTCCTTACTCAAGGATGTGCTCCATATCTTGGTATGTTTGGAGACATGACAAAAGAGATCCCCTTTAAATCAACCTTATTATAAAGTGTAAGCAAAATACAGGACACTCTTTCAGTTGAAATAATGTACATTTGGGACAAAAGGAAATGTAATGAGCAATAAAGTCTTTGAGCTTTATATCATCAAGTTATCATCATTTTTTTGGTGTGTGTTAGCAGTTAGTATTTGCTTATTTATGTATTGAGCAAACTGCTTTTTCTTTTCTACTCCCTCTCCACCTCACCTCCTACCCCTAGGCTAGACTATACGAATTCTGCCAGGAAAAATCCAATGATCATGACCAGCAATGGATCAGAAATCTGTGAAGGAATAAAAGAACCACTGTTTGATGTTGTGAAAGAAACTGCAGAACAGAAAACTCCCCAAGATGGAAGTGATTGTTCCTTTCTGGCACTGTTTGAAGATGAAAGCAAACCAATCCATAAAAACCCTTCTACAAAGCATTTTAATCCTTTTGTTAATCAAAGCAATACTGACCTTTATTTCATTGATTCTGATAATAGAAATCAAATGGTCAACAAAAATTATCCTTATGATACTAGAGAAGATTATCCTGAAAGCAATGCCAAAAAATTTGCTGTAGACAGACACCTTGAAGGCATTTTCACAGCTCCAGAACAGGTTTTATTTACAAGTAACGATGTCTCAAGTGCAAGCTATAAGAAAACCAGTGGATACCATAAAACCCACCTGCAGCATTGTCATGAAGGACAGCACTACTTCATACCCTCTGAAAAGAAAGAAAAAATTGCACACCTTGAAAAAACTGGTGCGTGTCAATACTTTTAGGACATATATTCTGGGTTTTATTCTGCTTTTAAAGACATATGTTTTGATAACCAGAGATGTGTCTGCCCTAGAATCATAGAATCACAGACTGATAGGGGTTAGAAGGGACCTCCAGAGATTGAGTCCAATCCCCTGCAAAAGCAGGATCACCCAGGGCAGGCCACACAGGAACAGATCCAGGTGGGTCTTGAAAGTCTCCAGAGAAAGAGACTCCACAACCTCTCTGGGCAGCCTGTTCCAGTGCTCTGTCACCCTCACAGTAAAGTTTCTCCTCATGTTGAGGTGGAACCTTCTATGCTTTATACCCATTATTCCTTGTCCCATTACTGGGCACTACAGAAAAGTGATTGGCTCCTTCCATTTGACACCCACCCCTGATATTTATAGACATTAATATCTCCCCTGTCTTTTCCTCTCAAGTCTAAACAGCCCCAGTTCTCTCAGTCTTTCTTCATAGGGGAGATGCTCAAGTCCCTTAATGATCCTCACAGCTCTCCGTTGGACTCTCTCCTGTAGATCCCTGTCTCTCTTAAACTGGGGAGCCCAAAACTGGATACAGTATTCTGGGTGTGGTCTCACTAGGGCAGAGTAGAGGGGAAGGAGAACCTCTCTAGACTTGCTGGACACAGTTTCTTAATGAAACCCAGGATGTCATTGGCCTTTCTGGCCACAAGGGCACATTGCTGTCCTATGGATAACTTACTATCCAGTAGGACTCCAAGGTTTTTCTCCGTGGTGCTGCTTTCCAGCAGGACGACCCCTAACCTCCACTGGTGCCCTCACTGAAAATATAATTAATCTTCGGAATGCAGCAATTTAACTTTAAATACAATTATTTAAATTATTTTTAAAGCCTGACAGAAGCATATCTTTTCAAAATGAATTTATGCTATTGCATTTTAAAATCAAGGTTTATTTTTTATTTTAGAGACATTTGCTTATCATAATGATCCAGAGATTAACATAAAGGAGAACGAGCAGCACTATTCAAGAAAAAAAAGGTGAGTGCCATAGGAATTGTCAGTCTAATAACTGGCAATAACTGCAGAGACCTTGCTGAACTGGAGAAATCCTGCTAAGTGGCTGTGAAAGCAAAATTCTAAACTGTACTACTGAGGACCCAAGTTTTCCCAGGGAAAATGGTGGTGAATAATGTGAACAAACTTATGCTCAGGTAAGCCCTTAATACCATTGTTCAGCTGCCTATAATAAGTACAGACAAAGCCTGCTTCATGGGACAATTTCACGTCCCTGGAGTTAACCTGATCCTCTGAGTTTCCCTCTAAAAGACCCTGTCTCCTTCCACTGGCTACAGAGGAAGTCAGCGTCTTCCCTGGGCTAAAGTTGGCATATGTGAGTGCCTCATGTTCCATAAAAGATGGTTTTATCAAAGAGTCTGATCCATAACACCTTCTGCTATACAAAGCAGCACTATCTTTTGTCATCTCTCATATTACATTTTGCATTTCAACAGAAGTGAAGTTTGTGAAAAACAGATTCTTGGTGTTAAAATCTCAGGTTCAGAAATAAGTTCAAAGCTCTCAGTAGTGGGAGCATTTCATGGTTACTAAAGACAAAAACTGAAGGCAAAAAAGTCACCAGTAATGACTTTAATTCTGAAAGAAAAGTACAGGAGAGGAAATCACTTACCAGAGAACTGTGTTTGCACCCCTCAGTGATTACGAGTCTGTGAAAAAATCAGTATGGAGTCAGAACCAGCTCTTTGGATTTGAAGAGGTAACTTAAAAGAGACTTTTTTTGTTTTGGTTTGGGTTTTTTTTGTTTTGGTGGTTTGGTTTTTGGGGGTTTTGTTTGTTTGTTTGTTTGTTTTGTTTTTTTTTTTTGTTTTTTGGTGGTTTTTTTGGTTTTGGTTTTGTTGTTGTTGAAACTACTGTTTGCACCATTCATTTGAGGTGCAGAAAGAATGTCCACAAGACTTAGAAACTGAATTTAGCTTCACAGAATTGACTTCTGTGGAAGCTTCTTTTCCATCATGGTTTGTATAAGGAACCTAGAAAGAACAGCTTCCAGGTACATGGTTGAGACAGATGGCCCTTTCAGGTCTGACTTACATGGTTTGATTCACACCTAAGCTGATGCCTGAAATCCATGAAGTTACCCATTAACCCTTATGATCAGATTCTGCGGGCTGTGCCCAGACGTTATACGCAGGACACTTCAGTGTTATAAAAGGGGCTTTATTCTAAAGAATCTTTTAGATATTATGCCCATAGAAGTCACCCAGGTGCACAGAGTATTGCTCAGGGGTTTTGAACCTCTTAAAATAATTTGTGGTATAGTGCAGTGACTCCTTTATGTAATACAGAAAGTGAGTGTTCCTCAGTTAACCTGAGGTGTTGATCCAGCTGGACCCTGACTATTAACAATTACTTTTAAAAGTTCACAACAGCACAAGAGAAAGAGTCTAAGTTTGGAGTGAGTTCAAATCTTCACAAGATGGAGAAGGGTTAGTACCATTTATATATTATTAAATAAAAAATCAAATTGTTCTCTACATGTGAAACTGAAACAGTACCTTTAAAGCCAGGGAGAAGTGCTAATCCTTTTAGGTGGTTACATTTGTTGAGGGCTTGTATTTTTGATTCACGCAGCACTGTATAAAGAAGGCTAACATTACCAGGTAACTAATCCATGTTTGCTTTTCCCTGAAGAGATAAATTCATGTTACTCTCTCCCTGGTGAGTATTACACACATATTTTTCATTGTCCCATTTCTTCCAAAGTTGTCCCCTAGACCAAAAAGCTCTGAAACTAAGGGGTAACTGCTAAAAAAAAAAAAAAAAAAAAAATAAAGCCCTGAGAATGGTCAGGAGTATTAACCTAAACACCACAGCTCAGATTTACTAGCATTACCATATAGTAAAAGTGCCAAGAAAATGCCAGCGAATCCACTGCTCATTGGAAAAAATCTTTTCTGTATTAATTAACAACTTCATTAGATGGTTGACAGGTGCCATTTTCCTGGGCCAGTCTTTGCTAATCTTTATTCTCTTCCGCTAGACTGTGTGCTGTCATTCCTCGTGTCAACAGAGTGCGGGAAGTCAACAGGGAGATCCCACATCCTTTTTTCTCTCGCAGGAGCTGTGGGGGTCAGCTGTGCTGGCTGCATTTCAGAGCATAGGATCTCCTGAGGGCCTCAAAGAGAAAAACATGTAACTTGTATGGCAGCCAATGTGTGCAGGGAGTTTGTCGCTTTCTCTCCCTGCCCTTGCCTGGCAGAGTCCTTCCTATTTTTGAGTAGCTTCTGCTGCTGGTGCAAGCTGATGATTAACAGCATAGCTGAAGCTTTGGGGCACCCATTTCCCACTTTCTGTTAAGATGTGTTGTCCTGAGAAGAATTGGCTACTGCCAAGATGTATATTGACCTCACTAATAGTTTATTCTTTAAATGGTGTCTTAAAACTGCATGAGAACTAGTAAGATTTTTTATGTGTTGTACTTGCAGTTGGATGTTTGGGGATTTTTTGGTGAGTAACCTTTCTTACTTTTTCATCTCGTTTTTCAGGTGTGGAGACTTCACTGAGCAGCCAGTCTCTCAGTTACTTTCCAAGGCAGACAGAGAGCTGTTTCAGCTCTAGTCCTGACACAGTGAGTACTGCCCCTGACCCTTTTTGTATTTGCAGGGGTTCATTTGAATGATACCTGTAAGCCTGAGAGCATCTAGGGGTGGAGGTAGTTGGAATCTTATTTATGGCTTTGTTTTGTACAAGGCAAATTAATGTATGAAGAAGACAAGAAATGATTAGCTGTGAATTTTCCTAAGTAACTTAACTGACGTGGTCTGGTCTCTTGGTAATACCAGACCCTGTGGAATTGCAGTAATGTGACTGTGGGAAGATGCTAAGCAAGCTTTTGTGCTCTTCCTTCATGTATAGCTGCCTTACATTACATGCCTGTAAGGCAGGAGGATTTGGCACACTGTGTGTTTTCAGCCATTCTTGAACACAAATATGCCATGATGTAAGAATATAAATTCTGTGTGAGAGTGAAGGTCTGCCTTGCCCACCTTCTCTTTTATGAAAGGCCAGGGAGAAGGAATGAAAAAAAGCCCTAACACTAAGACCAGACCGTTCTGGCCATTCTGTTTATTTCTTTAACTCAGTCCTTAGATACTGAACTATTTAAACCCCACAATTCTGTTGGAACAGTTTGAAGAGGAAGACACAGACCAAAGGAAGGAATATCTGAACGAACAGTCCTTGAAGATAAGTGATGCCAACATAGTCTCAGCCTCAGCAAGCACAGAGCCCCACAAGACCTCTGACACCACAACTGTGCCTCTCCAGCCCATCAGCATTTTAACTAGACAAGAAGCAAACCATATTCAGGAGAAAGCCTCTATTTTGTGTACCACAGAGCAGGAAAATAAAAACCACCCCACCCCATCTGAGGGCAGCTCATTTCATCATGCCCTGAAAAGAGAGCCTGACCCTTGCAGTGTCAGGTGCGATGCGTGGTCGCAGACTGAAAGCTCTGTTACAGAAGTGAGGAAAGTGGATGCTGCCACCCAGTGTGGCACCACGCAGGTGGGCAGCTGGGGGAGCTCCCTCCCCTCTCCCTCCAGCCCAGGGAAGGTCCCTCCTCCCAGCACCAGAGGCACCACTGGAGGGCACAAAACGTCAGCCCATGAGGTGCTGGAGCCTGTGGGCATGGGCAGCACAGCAGGAACAGCAGCGTTTTCTTCTGAAGCAGAGTATCTGAGCTTGGCTGGCCAAAGGACTCTAGAGGTGCTGAACTACATTGATATAATGAAGGAGAGAGATAAGCAGTGACCAACTGGAATGGCACATAAGGAATGCACTGTTCCCAGTGTATTGCATTTAATTGGCATTGTTTGATTTTTCCAGCCTGGTTATTCAATTTTTTTGCTGTTTGTTTCCTTTAAATTATTATTAATGATGGCTCTCTATCTACCTGCTGCTATCTCTAACTATGAATTTCTATAGATCTCCAACTGTTAACACAGGAGTTTACAATAGCCTAGTAAATATAAACCTTAGGAATTAGATCTCAAAACTGTATTTCCATAGGATTCTGTATTTTGGGATTTACTTTGCTTCTCTTGAAGGTAGTGAAAAGATTCTGCTTCACTTCAAACCATATTTGATGTGGCTCTTAGTTCAGAACTATTGTCTGATTCTTATCCATTTTGACAGGCAAATTAGCCTTTGCCATATGCTTGTACTAAACACAAAAATGGGAAACAACAGAAAAATGCATCACGTCTGCTTACATGGAATATGGAATAGAATGTGATTTTACAAGCAGCTAATTCATTATTAAAAAAAAAAAAAAAAGCCTAATTTTCCTTCTACAGCAGATCTATTGATTCATTCTCTGGCTGGTAATACTGACAAATCTTTTATGTGTTTCTGTGTTTTGCCTGCAGAGTGAAAATCTGAAATGCTTTCCTCTTCATTTCAGTATTTGTGTGAAGCAACGAGCCACAACAAATAAAACCTTCTTATAACAATGTTTGTAGGTTGTATTCTTTTCTTCTAAAATGCTTCCTAGTAAAGGTGTCAGAGAGACTCACTCTGTTACTGACATCCTCTACTTACCTATCCCTACACCTTTACTTATATATACACATCTCTATCTCTTACATACATGTATCTGTGTATGTACGACAGTGTGTGCATATGGTGGCATTAGCTAGCTGCATGCAGGTGTCCTGTTCATTACAAACTGGGTTTGGGCTAGACCTATGCTGGAGATTATTCCTTAAACAGTGCAGGGCATTTGCTTTTCTAAGGTCAGTAAGTTGTGCTTTGTCCCTTGGAGACAGCTGTTAAAAGATTCTCCACCCTTGTTCCCACCAGGTTGGTTTCTTTTATTTCTACATTTTGTAATAAACAGTTCTGTGGATGAAGGGATGTGTGTCACCCACTCCTGATGGGACCTGTCACCATTCTTTGTCTTCATTCACATCATCAAATCAGTGGCTGTGTTTTCTACTGGCTTTTATCTTTGGAGCTAAGAGCCATTTTTAAAAGAAAGTCTGTGTTGCTCAATGGTTCACAGGTTTATGGCTATGCCATTTTAAAAACAGCATCTCAGAACTTTCAGTACTTGGAAGAAGGCAGCATTGTCTTTCGTACATACAACGTGCATACATGGGAAGTGGGTTCAGAAGTCAGCTAGACTTCTGAAACGCGTAACTATCATTTACCCGACTCGTTGCCCACTTCTTAAGGCCTGACATAACCAGATTTGCTTTTTTAAGGTTGCCTCATTTTATAGTCAAAATGAGCTCTCCCTAGTAATTTTTTTTTTTAAATCTGTAACTGCAATAATCATCTTCTTCACAAGAGCTGTAATTTTTTGAATAACAGGTATGATTTGCTGAAAGCTCAGCCATTACCAGTGGCTTGTAAGGCACAGCGGTTCCCTCTGTGTTACAAAGCCCATTTGTATCATGCCACACCAGCTGCAGCCTGTGCTGGCCTGAATTGGAATGCCTCTAAGGCACGCATTTTCCCAGCAGTCCCCCATGCCCAGTCCATACCTGTCATCCTTTCCAGTGGCACGCGTCCAGCCTCGCAGGCCTCCCCATGGCCAACGCTGCTCCAGCTCACGTGGCCTGCCAGCCTCCTGCAATACACCAGGGCTGGGGCCAGCGAACAGCAAGTTATGGCTAAGAGCTCTAGCACTGTGTACTTTGGAGCCGAGGGGTTTTATTAGACTTGGAGATACAAAATTGCCCCACAACCATAGAGTTTTCTGGTGGCCATGCTTAGAGATGCTGAAGAGATCCAACTCAAGGCAAACTGCCCTTAATTTGCAATGGACGTTATGCTTCTGATTTCTGTGAAAGCAGCATCATTGCTGGGACTTATGAATTTTTGTTTTGTTTTACAGTGAAGTGAGCTATCCAAGTTCAGGCAGATACTCCTGATCTGCAGAGCTAGCTTCTGAGAGGGACATATTCCCAGTCTGCTCCTGCAAACCTATGGGACAAAGAGTGCAGGTCAGAACTGGGAAAAGAGAGGTGGTTGCACCACATGGATGTATATGTAAGAGTTTCAAATGAAGCAATACCTCTTAGTTACCTCTCATGTTTCTAATAATTTAGAGCCTTTCAGTAGGTAGAGTTTATTTTCACTTCAGCCACTAACCTAGCAGCTCTCAAAATCTGTCAGGTTTCAGCTTAGATTGCACCATTTCCCAGTAAGGACTTAAATTACACAGCTCAGTGCCAGACCCATGTTATCTGACTGGCTGTAGGTAACAGCTGTATACATGGCTCTAATGCAATAATCCCCCTCTTGGGATATGTCAATCACTGTAGATAATCATGTTCCAAAGTCTTTGGATGACAGCGTATAAAATGCAATTACCTTATGATTTTTACCTGTAATTGCAAAGCAATCAGAAGAAAGAAAACTATCCTTGTAGTAGTATGCATGCTGGCATGGCATGGGCAGCGTGCTCTTTTTAGCCACTAGAAAAGTATTTTGATGTATTTATTATTATTGCATTAGAAAAGACTTGTGCTTTCTCCTTATCAGATCCCAGTCTCCCTCTCTGCTCAGGTGCTTTTGTTCTGATTCTTTGGTGAATTTTGGGAAGAGCTGAGTTTGGTTTAGTAGGATTCTCCTCTCTCTCAAGGGTAGCCTCAAATTATGATTTCTTCAGCTGATGCTTCACCAGGTGATGGTATTAATCCACTGATAGTTGTAACCTACAGAAATGAGCATCATTCCGCCATATGCACTCAGGCACCACCAGCTTTCTCCACAGCAAGAGCATAGGCAGAGATGCTCCTTGTTCATCCATGTGAATCTTCCTGGCAGTGTGCTAAGCCTCTAGTGAGACCAGAGTTGTACGTGGCTTTTTAACTGTGTTTGGTGAGAATCAGTTTTGAGTCTTTCTGGGGAAAAAGACGGAAGGGTACCTGTAATTAACCAAAACCCAGGAGCATTGGTTAAATGGTGGCACTCGAATGCCTCTAAATACAGACAGAAAGAAAGACTCTCACTGAAAATGTTACTCTAAGCTTCAGTCAGAAGCAGTTTTAATAGGCACCTGATAACCCTTTTCCTATAAAATCAGCTTTAATTACAGCAAGCTGCAAGGTAAGGGGTTCTGGGCATCAACAGAAATTTTATTTCATTAACGGAGCAGTTTGTTGCTGGGTGTTATTATGCCAGGAAACCCCCCATACTTTGTAGAAATCCTTATTTCACCATCGCAAGGGATTATCATTGTGGGAAATTAAAAGCTTAAGTCTTCATACAAGTGATTGTCAGGTGGAAACTTGTTTGTGAATTGGATTTTTAAGGGTTTTAGCAGAGAGCAGATTCAGGAAGGATGAGGTTTCCTGGAAAAAAAATATTCAACTCTCTGCATTCAACACTTCATCTGTCCCCAGAAAAATAAATTACCTTCCTGCAACTCTTCTTCAGCCTCTTCTCACTGGCAGCCTCTGCTGGGTTGCGGGTGACAGCTGCAGTTACCCGAATCACAGCTTGCTTCTCCAGGGCTGGGGATCACAGAATTTCCTAGGATGGAAAGACCTTTAAGATCATCATTAACCTAACACTGACAAGACTTCAACTAAACCGTGTCTGTAAGCACTAATATCTTGAACTCCAAGAAGATCATAGAATCACAGAAGTGTTCTGGTTCAAAGAGAACTTTAAGATCATCAGTCCGTGAATTTTTTCCTACTATTTAAACTAAACTTCCTCTGATGCAACTTGAGGCCATTTCCTCTTGTCACTTCAGGTAGTTGCTGAGAGCAATCTCCCTCACCCTCCTCTTCTCCAGGCTAAACAAGCCCAGCTCCCTCAGCCACTTCTCAGACTTGTGCTCTAGACCCTTCATCAGCTTTGTTGCCCTTCTTTGGACCAGCACTGCACTGTCTGTCTTGTGGTGAGTGGCTCAGAACTGAACACAGTACTTGTGGTGTGGCCTCACCAGTGTCAAATACAGGGGCACAGTCACTTCCCTTCTCCTGCTGACCACACTATTCCTGATACAAGCCAGATGCCATTGGCCTTCTTGGCCACCTGGGCACATTGGTGGCTCATGTTCAGCTGGCTGTCAACCAGCACCCCCATGTCTTTCCACAGGGCGGCTTTCCAGCCACTCTTACCCAAGCCTGTAGTGTTGCAAGGGGGATTGTTGTGACCCAAATGCAGGATCTGGCACTTGGCCTTGTTGACCCTCATACCATTGGCCTTGACCCATCAATCCAGCTTGTTCCTCTGTAGAGCCTCCCTACCCTCGTGCTCAACACTCCTGCCCAACTTGGTGTTGACTGCAGAGTTACTGAGGGTGCCCTCTATCTCCTTGTCCAGATTGTTGATAAAGATATTAAAGAGAACAGGCCCCAGCACTGAACTCTGGGGGACACCAGTTGTGACCGGCCACCAACTGGATTTATCTCCATGCACCATGACTCTTTGTACCCAGACAGTTTTTTGTCCAGACTACATCCATCGAAGCCACGAGCCGTCAGTTTCTCCAGGAGAATGATGGGAAAAGGTATCAAAGGCTTTACTAAAGTCCAGGTAAATATCCACAGCCTTTCCCTCATCCACTAAGTGGGTTACCTGGTCACAGGAGGAGATCAGGTTGGTCAAGCAGGTCCTGCGTTTCATAAACCTGTGCTGACTGGGCCTGATTGCCTGGTTGTCCTGCACATGCCTTGTGATGGCACTCGAGATGACCAGCTCCATAACCTTCCCTGTCACTGAGGTCAGAGTGACAGGCTTGTGGATCCCGGTTCTGTGGATCCTCCTTCCAGCCCTTCTTGGAGCTGGGATGTCACATTTGCTAAACTCCAGTCACCTGGAACCTCCTCAGTTAGCTAGGATTGTAAATTTGGACCCTACACCTTGTCAGTGCTTCTCGGGTGCTGCAGCTCTGGGTATGAAAGCCAGTGGGGAGAGCAGCTTGCAGCAAGCTCGTGTGCAGTGTCCAGACAGCTGCAGTGGATGCCGATACACCCAGTCCACGTGAGGAGACAGGGAATCTTGGGCCAAATGACAGGGGTGGAAAGTCAGTGAAGCTAAGGCAGGAGGCTGCAAGGGGGCCATGGTACTATTTCACAGAGCTGGGATTAACCCTTTCCAAATGCACTGTGTGTGCAGATCACTTGCAGAGAGAGGGCTGTAAGGTACTGCTGCTGTGTCACACTCAACACACCAGGGCTGGAGTAATTCTCAGGAAACAGGAGGTCTGTAAAGAGATTTGCTCTCCAGAGAATCTGCACGCCCTGCAAATGGATGAATTTTAGGAGAGCCCAAGACAGCTGATGCTCCAGGCCACAACTGCCACTTTGGGGATGGAGAAGTCATCTGGTGTTTGCAGGACAACACATTGCTGCACTGTTGACAACCTTCCCTTCTGCAACTACAGTGACACTAAGTGACTCCGAGTGACATCTTCAGACTCTCCTGGTGCCTGGTCCACAGCATCACTGGTGATGGTGATGTAATTACCATCGGGGGGGTTGGGTTCGATACTGGTTTTGTATAGATTTGTATATATTCCATTGTTGTTATTTTCATTTTCATGAAAGCTGTTCTAGTTTCCTTTTCTAATCTCTGTGTCTCTCCCTTATTCCCTTTCTCTTCCCCTGTGTGTGTGTGGGGGGGTAACAGAGAGTGTCTGTTATAGGTCTAAGGGGCCACCCTTACCCTAAACTGTGACATTTTGTACTACAAACCATGATAAAATTTTGGACAGCAGGACTAAACCAAATACAGCTTAGCTGTGCTATGGCAGCCCGTTCATCACCCACGCTTCACACTTTGCCTGGTGGAGTCTGAACCAGCCCCATCCATGCACCTCACGGGGGGTTTTCTGGGCATGCTAGGAGCCTGTGTCACACTGCTGGGGTGCTGCTGTCCCCTGCAAGGGCCCAGGAGCTTCACAGTGCTCCTTCCTCTGGGCACCCATGGCCACTGCAGCAGCTGAGGAAGAGCTGGTGGGGGCCTCTTCCTTAGGTGACTGGAGGATCCTTTCAACACTGACGTGGGGTCAACAATGAGCTATGCCAGTAACCCAGAATCAGGGAGATGGTGAGGAGCAACACTGACAGAGGCTACAAGAAGATGATCAACAATTGGGTCCATTTTAACAAAATGCACCACAATGTCCTCAAGTGCGAGGGTGCCCTGTTAAGGGGCAAGATGTGCCTGGAGCACGGTGCTGAGGGTTGGCCCTGCTCCCCTGCCTTCTCACTGGGCACAATGCAGTGTGGTGACCAAAAAGCGTAAAAGACAAGCCTGTGAATATCGAAGATCCTGGGGAAAAAAAACCCCACTTTTTAGAAGATTTAGACCATTCAATCTGTTTATCAAAAGATCAAAAAGAAAACCAATTTCTGCATAGAGGTGGCACTGCAGGGAGCAAACCCAGGCACTAAAGGACTCCAGTGTGATTGATCTACCAGTGAGTGCCCAGTCACTGTCACAGTACCTGTCTGAGCCTCAGAGGGGAAGGAGGTAGGCAGTGAAAAGTCTTGCTGGTCTGTGAGGTGAGACATCCCAGCTCTCTTCTCACTTAGTGCCCATGGAGGGGCTGGCTCTGGAAAGCGACACCGTGTCCTGACTCGCTCAGGCACAGCAATCCACGCTGAGCTGCTTGTGCAGAAGCTGCTGCATCCTCAGCCCAGCGTCCTGGAAGTGAAACTGCAGCAGCTGAAGAGCCCAAGTACATTTGTGCAGGCAGGGGCAGCTGGAGGGCTGCCAGCTCGGGGGATGGTCACTGTCAGGCATCTTTGGTCAGCCCAGCACAACTCAATGAGGAACCACTGAGATCAGAGAAAAAAAGACTTTTCGATTTTAAGCTTGGCTTTAACTTCCTCACCTGCTTCCTACAAACTGTCGCAGCCTTGAAAGCAAGCGCTTCATGCCACGCGGCACTGCATGGATGACTTCAGCTCGGATGCAGCACCACCCAGCCTTGATGCCTGGCAAATCTGATCCTGAAAATACAATGATTTGGAAGCAAGTACTGCTCCTGCCTGTGGTTCAGTTCTGCTGATGGCAGAATCTGTTTGGCAGAAATCAATCCATCAGTAGCTGTTTTTTGCTAGTAGCTGGAGCAGAGGGAAATGAAGATGGCAGAAAAATGAAGTGTTTGACAGCAGAGTCACCAGCTTCTCATTATCCCATAGAGCTGCCATGTGGTCTTGGTGACAAGCAATCTGAACCACCGCCACTCATCACCTTTATAAGCACTATCAGCCAGAAACCTAAAAACATAACCTGTCAGTGCACGTGATTAGCTTCCTCTCTCCCCTCCCAGAGGTAAAGTGCTGACACAGGCACAGGTTTGCTGAGCAGTCTCCTGCTGACAGCATCCCCCACCAGCTGTGATCTTTCCACATCCCGGACCAAAGGGCTACAGCTCTGTCAGAGGGAACCACGGTCATGCTGCTATTTGTTAATCATCAAACTGGTTTAACACAGAGTTAGGACATTTCTCCATTAGAAAATAGCAACTTCTGCCCTTTCCCCAATCAATAATCAAGTCTGAGGGTATAAACTACTGTCACAAAACTGGTCTGTGTTTGAGTAGGGGGCACTGAAAACCCGCGGGGGGATACTGGGACATCTGGCAGCTCTGTGTAGCTGCATTCAGCTCTTCAAACAAACCCTCTGGGAGGGAAGGGACACTTGCTTGGTGTGCCATCATCACAGAAATGCTCTCTGGCTTGAAACATGTCATATTAAGATCATATTAAAAGTTATTCTTACCCTTCACTTACCTCAGGCAAGCCCGTGGGCTCATTTTGCTGAGCAGTGCAATTTTTAACTCTAAAAGGCAACCCAAATACCTAAACAAAGGAAACCTTGAGAAAGATTATGTAATTCATTATCTCACCTTTTATTTTGTTCATTACACTTCTGGCACTGACAATTCTTTAAAGATACTTATTTTTATGTAAAGACCAAACTTCATTAAAGCAATCGGAACAGAAGTCAATTAAATAATTTTACATGAAGTAGGTTTCAGAAAATGTACAACACTTTCATACATTATAGGCTTGACTGGTTGCAAAAGGAAATGGCACACGTTGGACATGGTTGAGAAATAACTTGGACAACTCAATAATTAGTTTTGCCAAAACCTGTTTTGTAGCGAATACCTTAACATGTGCCCAGGGACTACAGTAATGCCAGATGGCACCATGTGCATGTTATTATTCAACATGGAACTATTACCACCAATTTGGTCTCCAATAACATCTCAAATGCTCTACATAGAGCCTGTCACAGAAAGACCCAGTTAACCATGTTGTAGGGGTGTGAGATTCACGATGGAAAGCGGAGACATGGCTCGTGCCACTTCCCAGTGATGCCCTGGACCAGCAGGACACAGCACATGGAGAGTATCAAGCACATGAATAATCCCATCGATTTCATGGGCTCTACTCAACCACTTAAAATCGAACAAATGGCAGGGCCTGCAGTGTAATGCAGCATCCCAGCACCACAGAACCCTCTTGTTTCACACCTGCTGAGGACGCAAGGAGTCTCTCCTGCAGAAGTCATGATGATGGTCATACATTCAGTCCTCTCCAAAGTCTGTGCAATGTTTAAGGCAGCGAGAGAAATTTGCCTGTATTTTACCACTTCAGAAATTAATGTTTGCTCTAGAAATAGGTGGACAATATTAACAATTAGCGCATACCTTGTTTATTTAAATGTAATGGAAAGCCAAACGAAATTTTGATAAACTCTATCTCAACAGAATCAAGGAGTCTAACAGAACCAGGGTTAAAGCTTTAAAATTATATGTTCCAGCTCATTCACATGTAACATACCATCTCGGGACAAAGTGAAAAAGTGGGGACTTACATGAAATCTGGGTTCTTGAGGCCTGATGCTGGTCAAACTTCCCCTGGCATAAGTGAGCTCTACTGAAGCTGACAAGTGAACACCTCAGATGAGAGGTGTGAGCAAGATTAAAAACATGCCACTGGTTCACACTAACAGGTCATTGTGGCTAAGGTATATTCTCATATACAGAACTCCGGAACACTATTAACACCCATTTACAAAACACTACAGTGATGGGTATTGGCACATAAAAAACTCCTTCTCTATATGAAAACATACACAAAATAGATAAGAACCGCCTTTTTTTTTTTTTTTTCAGACTTAAAATCTATATATAATTGCCTTTAAGGAGTTTTAACCCCTAGTATCACAAACAACAATATTTCTTTAACAATGTTCACCTAGATTTTACTGTGCTGACATTTGTAACACTGCCACAACCTAGACCACTTTGTGGATTATGCTTAACTGTACTGTACACAAGGCGATGAAGATCAATAGAAAACCACTAAGATTTTTGCACAAAAATTTGACTTGTTAAAATCCAGAGAACAACTGAGTCACTTTTATAGGCAGCAGCTACATGTAAGCTGTAATGTTACCCGCAATAAAAACACATTTTGCCATAAAGCACATATTGTGGCATTATCTGCTTCTGGCCTGGTACACAAAGCTCGGTTTTCTTCTCAATGCAGAGGAATGGGTTTGGTTAGCAAGACTCTCTCAGAAAAAAAGTGCATAAATATCTTACTCTTTAAAGTGCTTTGCAGAACTGCCTCTTCTGCCTTTATTTCTACCCCGAGAACCCTCTGTGCTGTGAAGACTCTGCCTCTTTTTCACATAGTGATGTTCAGCTAACAAAGCCTCTTATGTAAGTACAGCAATTATTTTCAAGACCACATTAGAAGCATTGACACTGAGAAGTAGAAAGCTGGGCAGAAAGCTGAGAAGTACAGGGTCTATCTTTTATTAGCCTACTGTGGGACTGCACACAACACCATCATGGCCGAAAGGGAAAGCCCCACGTTCATGGCCTGTAACAGCCCCTGAGAATCAAAACCTCCCCTGTGCTTAACCCGAATGACTAAGAAGGGCAAAAGAGATTTCACCAAGGAAAAAAAGTACTAGCTTTGTAAACTCCATTGCCATATTCTCACCTCCACGTAGACATGGGAGAGGAGCACTTGTGCTTTTTTTCCCCCCTTAGTCTGCCAGCCCCCCATTTCCATCCACAGGACCAAGCACAGTCCCTTGGTCCCATCATTCTTCTCCCACATGGGAGACAAGTCAGAGACTGCTCCTTTTGACTGCAACACCTGTCTCTACTGAAACATGACTTTGTGAGGGCTTTGATGTATCATTTATTTTTTATCCCCTCCCAACCCTAACTCCTGCATCAGTGAAATGCTGCATTTACCAACTCATGCAAAAATAAGTCTGCGTTGGAACATTGATCCTTGGAATGTATCCTCTCTATCCCAGAATTTCTGATCGTGCTGTCACTGCAACTCACAAGGCAGCAACATCTATGAGAGCTATCGAAGGTGCACAGGTAGTGATGAAACATCAGCCCTCCAAATCAGTCCTGGGGTCTTGCTTTGTTTCTATGTCTACATTCAAAACAGGTTTGCTTCTCTTGTTAAAAGAAGATTTTGATCAACAAAGTGACAAGGGGGAGAAACACGTGACAAATTATCTCAAACCCCCCATAACACTTTCAAATTTTCAACACGGTGAACAAACTCCTATATATGAATTAATAGGAATTAAATTTAAAAATATTAAAAATGCATCAGGACTTATTTTATACTTGCTGTTAGATCACAACATGTAGAGTCAGTATTAAGATATCACAAATTGTTGTGTATAACTGATGTGCCCAACTCTACCAGCAGTATTACTCTAGTATTCCTGATGCCCAGAATACCTGAATTAAGTGTGCAGTTTTTGTGAAGAAACGATTTCACAACTTCTGCAGAAAGCTGTCAGTAAAATGATATTGTGCTTAGACATCCTAGTTATGCTACGTTGTAAATTAAAATCCTGTCATAAGAAATTATTCAGCTACACTGTATTTTTACTCTTTTACCTGGAATATTACTAACTCTACCTTTAGCAAAAATCTCTTAAAACTTAAAATAGGCACAAATATAAAAAAATATTTGCAAAATAGAAACATACATTTAATTTTCTTCATACACTATAAATGTTCACAGATTCCAAAAATAAAACCCTAATCATGCAAGATTAATTCAAGTATTTGATTTCATTTTTATTAGACATGATGGTTGGTGCTAGGTTCAGTGTTTCTAAGGTACAGAATGTTGTCTTGGTGTAAAGCAACCCTAAAAGTAAGACTTCAACCCAAATCTCTGCAGGTGGGAAAGACGGAGTGACAATAAAGAAGCTGATATATTTTGTACCCTCCACAGCCAGTAGCAACGATGAATAAAATGCACGTGTTTCAATCGTTTTGCCTTAAGAAAAAGGGCAAGGGTATGCAAACCTTCAGAAAAGTGCTTTCAGTAAGATCAAACTCATTGTGTGAGAAAGAAGCCCAGAGCAGTATGCAGCTGAGCACCACTTTGGAGAACGTCCGTAAAACACGCGGCTGGCGCAGAGAGATGGTCATCTGCTGCTAAAAAGCCCCAGCACTGCCTGCAAAACAGAAGAGGCTGATCTTGTGACAGTGATCTTTCTAGTGACTTTGCTTTGGTTATGCCCAGTAAATGCAGCAGTTTCCTCTACCTGTGGACACATGTGCAATGAAGCACAAGGTCAGCACGGACACCGTGCCGGCACAGGGACAGCTTCCCTTGCTTACTCCCTGCTCCAACAAAACATGTCAAGCAAGGGGACATTTGTAAGTGTAATGGTGAGTGTGGGCTTATGCTTCTGGGGGAAATGGAGCCCTAAGTCCCTATTCTGAAAATCCAGTAAATACCTGCTTAAGCCTATCTCTGTGCAGGATACCATGTAAGCACAGGTTGGGCATTACACACTTATTCACACACTGTTCTGGGTGACAAAATTGTTCCAAATAAGGGTCTTCAAATACCCATTTTTTGGTTCAGGAAGAAACCAATTTTCCCTTAAAACTATTTTGTTCCAGTCTGTGCCAAGTATCCCTTTTTCTTATTTCAGGTACTGCACCTTCAGTGAAGGCTTCAAAGAGGTGACAGCCTAATGGAGACATCCTGCGGTGGGTGCATTTGTAGATAGCTCTGGAGACTTGAACATTTCCAACAGCTGATGCTTTTAAGCATACAAATATTGTGAGCTTAAAGGGGAGGCAAGATGGAAGGCCCGAGAATCCATCTCTCTCACTGTGCAAGGAGATGTTCAAGGTTGAGTCACTCTTTGCAACGTTTCATTTGAAATTCCCTTCGTCCACTATGCTTTCTGCTTTTACTCCCAGACAAATCACATAAGGATGCTTTAAAATGTTTTCTTTCCAAAAATATTTCTTTGATTAATGAAGTAAAAAAGAAAATAATGCAAAATACACACAATTGCCGAAGGTCAATAACTGGAGAATAACAACTCCTCCCACAGAAGGTCAGATAACTGACCTTCTGATAACAGTTAAATAATGTCTGACTTCTTTACAACAACAAAACCTCATATTATCCAATAAAAATAATTTAGTAACAAATGTCCAGTATCAGTTTTGACAGTAGTCCTACATTCAAAACATTTTTCAACCCAAGAAAAGCCCACAAAGCAAATTTATAAAAGCTAATGAATACAACTTTTTTAATTTTACACAATGAAAAATAAATGTGGCACAGCCCATAGGCAGAGGAGGTTTTCCACATTCTTTCACAAAGCAAGTGTTTCAAAGAAAAGAATTTGAATTGCTGATGCTTTCAAACTCATATCTCTGAAGACTTAAAGCAGTGAGGACATGGCAAGGAAAAAAAAACCCAACAACCTAATATTTTTATATAGCTGTGTAAAATTCAATTTACCAAGGCAAGCAATCATGGCAAGTGAATAAAATACCATTCATATTTTCATTACCATGCTAAAGGCAGCCAAGATGATTTTTGTGCCTGACATTTTCTTGACAATTCTGCAATGCTTCAGTAAGGCAATTAATATGAGATGATGGTTTCTGCTCATTGTTAATATTTTCCTTTAGATCCAGCAAGACACTGGTTGACTAAGGGCATTTGAAGGAAAAATGTGCTGGGATTCATTTACTCTGCACATATGAAGATAAACCAAAGGCAGTATGATTATTCACGAGCAAAAGATGCAGGAGGGATGACCACTGTGCATTTAGCAGCACAAAACATCTCCCCTCCTTTTCTTTATTTTAGCTAATGGTATTTTGTGTCCAAAACTAGGCATGAATCCAAACATTCAAAAGCAGAAAAGGAAAACAAAAATCACGTATTTCCAACTAACTGAAGCCTCCAGTATATACCAGTTCATTTGTACATGTGGCCACACTTAGTTCTGTTTTCCTGCTGTCAGGTGGTTAATTTTGGCAGTTTCAGCACTACCAACTCCAGACTGTAGTGTGTATGCAAGAGCAGCAGTGGTTGGATAACCTGGTGTAACACAGACGTACGCCACCCTAGTGGACCTCCACCCAGGTGACTATGGCTCTCTACTTCTTATGTCAAATAAATAAAAATGGAAATTCTCTTAAGGTAAATTTGAGAAAGGTTCCCTCTGATAGACATAGCAGATATTTGTATTTTCCTGATCAGTTAATCCTTTCAAACAGCTACCGTTACAGCAGTCTATGCTTTCTTCACTGGTGATATGGCACAGCAGAGCTATATGCTAGACTGCTATTGGGATGGGGATCTGACAGATGTCATCTGCCTTCTGATTAGCTACTCTATTATTTTATCCTTTGTCAGTACTGAAGATAATAACGACCCCATATCACCTAGGATAGCCTTCTGTATTCATCCGGTACAGTGCACGCTACTAAATCCCTCGGGATGGTGCAGTGTCGCTCGCACTTGGTGAATTCACATAATTGTGGAATTCAATCTCTTTTGGGAAGCCATTGCTTTTAGTTATCAAGAAAACACTAGTATATTGAATTTCCCCCCCAATGGAGCATTTTTGAACATGAAGGCATTTTTAACTAGACAGTAGAAAGGAGAACCAGACCAGAAGCAGGGCAGTGAGGTCATCAGAGAGCTGCTTTTCCCCCAGAAGGCTTTTAAATGATTAAATACATCAGCAGCTGAAAATTATTCCACATCAGAAGCATCATTGTCAGAAAGATGGTAATTACTTCCCTTCACCCGAATATACTCGATATACCTCCCTTCATCAGAATCTGACATACCACATGTACATAGCCTGGTTTCAAACAAAGATTCAATTTCCTCTAGTTTTTTCCCTTTAGTCTCAGGAAGGCAGCCATAGATGAAAACCAGTCCCAAGGCAGCAAACCCTGCGTAGAGGAAGAAGGCTCCTGCAACATAAAACAATATACACAGTTGGTTACAGAAGCTCCCATCCCTTCTTTGCACCAGAGCAGCAGCAGATATCAAAGGAGTGCATAAAAGCAAAGGTTGGAGCAGCATCATTAAAATAACGAGCTGTGGGGCTGTGGGGGTAGAAGGCAGCTTTATTGCATCGCTCCATGATGGAGCACATTAACAAAAGCAATTTCATTTCACATGGAAGAAAACACATATTCTTTTTGGGCAAGTCATTCTGCTGTTAATTTTAACAGCAATTAAACAATTGCATACCGAATAAAACAAAGCAGATATGAAAGGCAAGTTTGTTTTAACGGCAAAGGACACACTAAGATAGCTCCCTAAAATGAGAAACTTTAGCAAAGCAGAAATAGCCAGTATTAAAATAATGCTTTTAACTCTTACACCTAATTATTATTTAAAAGTGCTCTCTGGAGACAATTAATAGTGAGAAAGAGCCCATTCCTTCTGCCACCCAACTTTGGTGCCACCCAACCCCTTAGTGGGGTAAAGCACGAAAGGACCAATAAACATTTACCTGCCGTGTGTTTCTAGACTGATGACTTAAAGGAATGACAAGTAGTACTGAAAGACTCTGTACCAGTAATGACGTGAAGGTCACGTTAACTCCCTAGCAGCTTAATGCAATTTAAATGACTTGTACTGGAGTGGCTGAGGAGTAATCTGACAAACCCTCTGCAGTCTCCAGAAGATAGGACTTAATCAAAAGTTGGCAGTGGGGTAGTTGCATCTTACACAGCCATTTCTGCAAGGAATATCTGATACGGCCTTGGCTGTCATCATAAACTGGAAAATTGCAGACACTGTCTCCTTAAGTGGGAATTAGCAAATTTCATGAAGTCAAAAGGTGTTTTTATTTCTTTTTTCCCAGCTTCTCTGTCTTAATCAACTGTCTAGGTTCTCAGTTAAAGACAGAAAGAAATATTTCTTATGAAAACTGCACCAAACTTTATGATCCAGGCAGGTCATAACAGGTCTCTAGTCTTACTAAACCATGGTGTGTTGAGAACACTGCACTCATAGTTGACATTTCATAGCAAAACCAACTGAGCGACCCAGAATCAGCAGACAATCTCTGTGCCAATGGCAGCACTGCACACACAGACACATACTGTTTCTTACCATAGTATGTCAGATATTCAGCCGTATGCAGAAATGTCAGTGACACAAGCACGTTGAAAACCCAGTTGACTCCCGAGGAACAGGCGTTTCCTGTACTTCTAGCCCAAAGAGGGTAAATTTCAGAATTGACGGTCCAGGGCATAGGACCCATTCCTAAGAATTAGGGAAAAAGGTCAATGTCAGTTTAATGGCTGAACTCAAAAGTGAATTTAATGTGTAGCCTCACTATTCAACATCTCACCTTTACAATTCTTTAACTTATGTATGAAAAAAAGCTGTTTGCTTACCAGGTGCAAAGAAAACCAAGTACAAAATAAGGCCCAGAAGTGCTGTCCAAGAGTATGGAGTGGGGCAGAAATTGTATGCCCAAAACAAATCTTCCTTTTTGAGTACTGTTTCATTTGAACACCTGAAAAATTACAAAAAACTTAAAGAATTTTCAGGGAAATGAAGGACATTTCAATATAAAGATGCCATGTGGCACCTTATGGAAAGATGACAAATGTACAGTTAAGATGAGAAAAATGTATCCTCATTAATTTATCAGAATCTCCGTGTCAAGTCTTACATTCAGAAATGTGCTTTTTTCCAAGCCTGATCTTACAAGGTGTAACCAGCAGAACATTTCTGAATTTAAACATTTGCCTTGTATATACAGATCTCCTTCAAAAGTCTAGTCTTTACAACATAAGTGGTCATACCAAAGCCAATGAGACCATTCCCATGAATATCATCCAGTGCAAAAAGAGCTACAGCAGCAGGACTTTGAGCTAAAGATACTGCACACATGGATTTGAGGTCAAATAAAAGTTAGTCCTTACATCATTAATGACCTAACTACATGCTGCACATTTTGAGGAACAGGTATAAATCAGGTATTTCCACCTGACTGTCAACAATATATTTTAAAGAAATACTGATAACTTTTTTATTTATTGTATATATACATATAGTTTTAAATTAGCATTTACTTAAAGGGACAACAAGTCATAACGGTACCTAGAGAAATTTTTCAGCTGCAACCTGTCACAGTTTAGGGTCAGGATGGCCCCTTAGACCTATAACAGACACTCACTGCTAACCCCCCTCCCTCCCCACAGGGGAAGAGAAAGGGAATAAGGGACAGACACAGTGATTAGAAAAGGAAACTAGAACAGCTTTCATGAAAATGAAAATAATAATAAAACTAGAATATTTGCAAATCTATACAAAACCAGTATCAAACCCAACCCCCCTGATGGTAATTACATCACCATCACCGATGCTGTGGAGCAGGCACCAGGGAGCCCCAGACTGGGCCCCACAGCAGTTGGGAGCTGTGTTCAGGAGTTGCATTCTGGTACCAGATTCAGGAACACACCGATTGGGATCAAAGGCAGAACAGAGTCCTCCTCAGATGCTCCAAGGAAGAAACCGTAAGAGGACCCAAGCCAAGCCAAGCAAAGACTTCAAAGCAGGCCAAGAGGGCAAAGAGAAAGAGAGGATGGATAAGACCCTCGTGACCCCTCAGCTTTATAACAAATATGACATATATGAGCTGGAATACCTCACTGGTCAGTTTGGGGTCACCCGTACTGTCCGCTCCTCCCTGCTGGTGCAGCCTTTCACTTTCTGCACCCCCCAATGTGTCACACAAGATCCAGCAGTGGCCTTGGTATGCACACCAATCCTTGGTACTAAGTCTGAACATGGGGTGTTCTCACTGCCAGCAGCAGACACTGTCTGTGAAAACAGGCTGCTGACTTCAGACAGTGCAGTTAGTTAGAAGAAATTTGCTTTTTGCTGAAAAGCAAAATCACTGAACAGAATTAGTTCTGTTCTCACTCAAACCAGGACACAACCACATCAATTGCTACAGTTGAAAACCCAGGTACTTTTGGGAGAGAAGACTTAGGCAGACAATACCCTTTCATATTCAAACTGTGTTATTTACCTGAAGAGAAGAAATCACAGAGAGCTGAACATCTGTCTTGGTTGCAATCTCCAGATCAGCTGAGCACTTACATGAAGGCTATGACTCTCCTGACAGCAGGAAAAGCAGAACGAAGATGCCTGTATTGGGTTGATGGCTGGGCAACAAGCGACAAGGTGGAAGAGCAACAGACACCCTGAAATGTTTCAGAGGACCTACCCCCACTGCAGTTGACTTTCAAAAGCAAATTCCCACAAAACACTTTCTCTAACTTTTCTGTTAAGAAATGACCAGCCAGTCCAAAGGTTGAACAGGAATGTGCTAGGCACCAGTTGCCAACCCACCACCACTCCTGAGGCAGGAATCTTCTTATGTTGGCATGGATATACCAACAGGACAACATTTAAAGCAGGATGAGACCACAAAGTCACAAACCCTATTTCAGGACAGCTGGAAATCCAAATACACTTAAACCAAAGAGGTTAACCCAAGAAATCCTGGAAAAAGGCATGTCTGGAATGCTAGCCAAACCCCAACACTGCCTTTATGTCAGTAAGCCACAAGATTTGTAGTTGCCCTTTGCATTTGAGCAGCACCTGACCAAGTGGAGCCAGCAGTTCCCAGAGAAATGCCAAGCCCTCGACACGCTGCTGACAAAATGCAGTTGATTGTGTGCACCATTCCACCCTGCTGTCCCTTCCACTCTCCTTGCCAAGCTCCGCCAGAAAGCTGATCTTATCTAGTGCAAACAGATCCACTTTCAGTGAAAAACACAGAGAAAACAGGCCAACTGAACATCCCTCTCAAAGATACAGTCCTTGTGTCCAGGTACAACAGGCTCATGGCCTCAGACAACTGCCTGGTCACTGGTGCACCCATCTACAGAAGACACCAGCAGCTTCCACAACAGACTTTTCGCTTTTTCTCAGCCAAAAGTACTGCTGCCATCCTTGATGCTTCTTCACCCTGCTTCTGTGCATCACCCCAAGTTCCTTCTTCTGTCACTTTGTTCTTTAATGGCTCAGCTCAGCATTTCTATTTATGTTACAAGTATGAGACACAGAGTGCACCTCGATGCTTCCCTGCTGCTCTGTGTGCTCCTTCACCACTTGCAGGTCAAATCAGGTTAAAGCTTGTCCCAGGTACAAGACCCAGAGAAGACTGAACTGTACTGGAGAACTATCATATGTTTAAACCAGCTATTCCTTACACGCTAAGGAAACGGCATTTGAAAGATTAATTACTGAACAGATGGTGATCCTGTAGCCACCTCCCACTCAGTCCCATGTAGCCACCCGCTATGCATCTGCACCATTTGGACATCACAGGATTGCTCAGTTTCACACTGTTTTAACCACATCACTTTCACTTCTTTTGCTGTTACTCTAATTTCATTTGCAGGTGTTTGGTAATGAATAGAAGCTGATTAGCATTTTAAAACATCTCGATGCTGAGATTGGCTTCTCTATTCTGCCCAGCCAGATCAGCAGCTTCTCAGAGAGGAGCCTGACACTTTCTCTTGAATGCTACAGTAAAGAAAGACTTCAGTTTATTATCTTGCATCCACCTCCACCAGCGCAAACCAACCTGCTGATTCATACAGACACAACTGCCAGGAGGTCTGGATGTTTCCTGCTGCTACGATCTTTCCACAGATGTGTCTACTTCTGACAGAGTGGAATACAAATGATACGAAGGAAAACCAGATGTCTACAAAGTCTCCTATGGCTGACGCCACTCATTTATTCTCTGCTACCTGCTTGTAACCAAGAGTAAATTCTGTTGCAAGAAAGCAGATTTGGTGCATTGAACCAGGAAAAACAGTATTCAAGACTAGATTTAACATAATTAATAAACTGTGTTTTGCTTATTCTTCAGCAGTAAACCAGCATGCTACACAGCGTAAAAGCAAAGATACCTGCATTTGCTGGTGTCTCACAGTGCTGAGTATGTTCAAAAATAACACTCCTTCAAGGCTGGGGATTTCTTCAAGCTCTGTTACTGTGCTATTTCTATTTGCCATACTCCCATTTCTACAAGCTCTATTGTTTGCTGAAGAATATATTAATATTCTGTTGTATATTGTATATTCTAATATGCTGTATAATGTACTATCGTATAAAATTCTGAATGTTATCTTGCATGAAGGGAGCATCTATAATACAAAGTGGACAAGCAGCTATCCATCACTTCACAAGCTGAACTGCACAGAGGAAAATGCCCTGTAAACAGCCATCATGGTTTAACCCCAGCTGGCAACTAAGCTCCACACAGCCACTAGCTCACTTCCCTACAGTGGGATGAGGGGAGAACTGGAAGACTTAAAGTGAGAAAACTCATGCGTTGAAATAAAGACAGCTCAATAGGGAAAGCAAAAGCTGAACACACAAGCAAAGCAAAACAAGGATTTTTTTTCACCACTTCCCAAGGGCACGCAGGTGTTCAGCCACCTCCAGGAAAGCCAGGCTCCGTCACGTGTAATGGTCACTTGAGAAGACAAATGCCATCACTTTGAATGTCCCCCAATTCCTTCTTTCCCCAGCTTTTTATTGCTAAGCATGATGTCATATGGTCCTCTGGTCAGCTGGGACCAGCTGTCCCAGCTGTGTCCCCTCCCAGCTTTTTGTGCACCCCCAGACCACTCACCGGTGGGGTGGTGTGAGAAGCAGAAAAGGCCTTGACTCTGTGCAAGACACCGCTCAGCAGTAATGAAAACACCCCTGAATTACCAACCCTGTTTCCAGCACTTATCCAAAACATAGACCCCTTCCAGCTACTATGAAGACAATTAACTCTACCCCAGCCAAACCCAGCACAACGGGTTACAAGTGAAATGCTGCAGTCAGATATCAGTGCCAAGAGTTTGTAAATACCAGTATGCTGGGTAGTAGTCCTATCAGTATAAACAGTGAAGACACACAACATCACCTCCTCTGAAATTACTGCCAAAATAAAAACATGGCAGTGCTGCACTGCAGTCTTTACTGTGACTTTCATTACAGATTTTCCACAGATAATTTAAGACACACATCTGTTCTAATTAGTGAAAACCCGACCTTCCAACAATTGATGCAAACAATTCAACTGACTGGAAATGAATCAGAAGAGCAGTAGATTTATAAATGATGGGCATTATATGTTTGGTTTCATAATCACAGAATTTATCCTTCATCAGATGAGGCCTGCAGTTCAGAACACCTAAAGCTTTGCTCCCCAACTCTTTCAATTACCTTCATATAGCACTTAGAAGAAGGTAAGAGAAGAGTTGGTGTGGGTGGTGGTCTAAAATGTTATAGCTAATAACAAGAGGATGAAACAGGATAAGACTATTTCCTTGATGATCAATCTAAATTATCATAATACTTGAGTCAGTTTTGCTGTAGAGTAATTCTCAAGCACAACGCTGAAAACCATAGATAGGGAAATGGCCAGGCAGTACACAGCACAGGTGAGTAAGCACAGCACAAGACAGAGACCCAGCTCATTTTCCCCTCAAATTTCCATTACATTTTGCTTTGCTGCAGAGTAAGGACTGTGTAGCCACAAAGATATGGCTTTTTGAGGAATTAAATGTTTCATTCTGAACATTTAATATATTTTTAATATGAAGGCTGCTGACTTCTCATTGTCTTTTATGCCCTTCAGAAGCATCTTAAATGGATTTAGATCAAAAGTCTTAAAAGGTCAAAATTCAAATCAAATCAGTCTAAGGAAATAAATTACTTCTACAGAAAATCACTAATGTGATCATTCATCTCCTTAAAATGCTTGTTAAAATGGGCATATTTCAGAATTACACATTCTGTTCTGAGATAAGCTTTACCATCAGGTGCTGATGCTACAGAAAGATTTTAGACCTAATTCACAATTCCACTAATCCCTTATTTCTTCTAACAAGAGTAGAACTACTTAAGAACTGCTCATGCCAGACTTTTGTGTCTGGGTTATCAAGATGATAATAATCTACAATTTACCCACTTAGTCTGGGGTATAACACAAAAATATACTGGATTTATAAAAAATCTTCTTTAAAGAGCTTTTAAAGTCTCTTGTGTAGATTGATGATTTTTATATCATGCGAATACAACTGAACAATCTAAATTTATGCCAAGCTTATTGACTCATCCTTTCACTTGAAGCCTGGCTATGAAAAAGACAGAGGATCAAAGACATAACTTAAGAGTAGCTGCTGTTTGGATTGAGAAAGGTTCTTGTAGAAGATGCTTGGGAACAACTAAGATTATTTATCCACATGCAATTACTCATCCCGTGGAAGAATCTGGACCTTGATGTTTGGATTCATTCTCACAATTTCAAGCCTCTTTTTTTCTGCTAAAGATATTTAGTTGTCTGAATGAACTCCTAGCTATTTTTAAATTACTTGAGAGAATTTAGCAAGGTACCAGATTAACTGTGTAATAATTTAGTGGCAGTCAGACAGGTAAATAAGGAGAACTTTGGAAACTATCTCTATCCTGTCCATCAAGTGGTCTCACTAATCCACCTGCAGACAGTCAAAATAGTTATGTCACTATCATTTCACTGGTTTATGTAAATTGTAAAGTATAGTTTCACTATAAATCAGTATCTTCTGGTTTAAAGAAAAAACTCTGCCTCTTTCAGTGCTTAATTTTTACATATATATACACAGTAAGATGTTACCTGAAGTACTGAGCAAAGCATAACACTTTTCCTGAAGGGAGATTAATTTAAACTCAAGTAGTATCTCAATCAATACTTCCTAAACTTTCTCACCATATCCTAGTTACTGGTTTCTGGGTCTCAGAGAGCATGCACTGTAGCTCCACACCTCTCTGGAGAAGTTGCATTTACTGCTTTAACTTTGTAGTTTAGATGAAGAAATAACTCATCCATTAAACCAGATGTTGCTAAAAATATGCAGATGTAGCTTCTGATGCCATATGATGGCAATTGAACAAAAAAAAAAATACAGAAAAGAACAAACAGATGCAGCCTTGAAAAAATGTACCCATAAAATTTCATGGTATTCAGCTAGACATTACTTAACCTTCATTAAATAAAAATACCACCAGCATTTTGGGACTCTCATTGAAGCTTTTTGCTGTAACTGGCAAAGAGTTTTTAAAATACTAGAATGCACATCAAAAACTTGGAAAAATAGCTTAGTTCACAGCAAGAAAGCAAACTGCACCTCAGCAGATTGCTGATTCATTTGCACATGACTGAAAACAGCCTTTATCATGCTGAGGCCCCCTGCTATAGGATATATCCCTTATCCCTATCGAGCTGTGGGCGATATCCTGCACAAAGAACTGAAACCAGGGCACTTCAATGGATAACAGCTATAGTGATTGCCATTATCCAAAATGTTTTTTTTAAAAAAAAAAATCTTAAAGGGACAAAGCCAGTTCCTTTCTCTAAGCAAACCTTACCATTCCAAGTAAATTTGGTAGCACCTACTAGGACAGTACAACAAGAAAAAATTTTCATCAAGAAAATTATTGTCCTCAAGCTGAATGACTGGCAGTTCATACTCTGCATCTGGGTAACTGAAAGCACGTATTAAAAGATAAATTAAAAAAAAACCCCAAACAAACACAGAAGCTTGGTTGCTTTGCCCATTACAGAGCCTAAGAGTTTAGCAATGCCTTCTTTATTGTGTGCTGCAGGCTAAGAACTGAATTTCTAATAATGTTTTATGTTTAAATTAGTCTTTGTTACAGATCTGCTTGGAGGCAGCACATAACATATAGAAATAACTGTCAGCTAGTCACAATGAGCATCTTTTCCCTTATTGGCTGTTAAATCTGATCTTACTTTTACCTTCTTTCTTACAAAAGAAACAGAGACTCTACAGACTGCTAAAATCTCCTAAGATCAATCACAAGCTCATAACACATTATTAAACTAAAAAATTACTTTATATTAATTTACCCAAGCAGAAGACCAAACTTAAATAATTACTTCATAGAAATATCTACCTCTAAGACACAACTTTGTCATGCTTGGACAGGTATACTCTTGCTAAAAAGCTGTCTGGAAGGCTGGGTCCAAAGAGTGATGGTGAATGGAGTTAAATTCTGTTGGTGGCCAGTCACAAGTGGTGTTCCCCAGGGCTTGGCATCAGGGCCTATCTCTTTAATGTCTTTATCAATTATCTGAACAACGGGATCGAGGGCACCCCCGGTAATTCTGCAGATGACACCAAGTTAGGTGGGAGTGTTTATCTGCTTGAGGGTAGAGAGGCTTTACAGAGGGAACTCAATGGACTGGATCAGTAGGGTCAAGGCCAATGTTAAGAGGTTCAACAAGGCCAAGTGCTGGGTCCTACATTTGGGTCACAACAATTCCACTTAACAATGCTATGTGCTTGGGGAAGAGTACACTGTTCTGATTTACCTCCGCAATACCAGTATACCGTTTACACCTCGTGTTAAAGCTCAGCCATCTGAGATTTCACAACAGCTGATAGAATCCATTAGATACACGTGTACCAGTCCCAGCTACAGCACACATAAAACTGGGAGCAGAAATAAGGGCATACCTGGTAGCCATTGTAGGACATACAATTATCTTAATCATACTACATATAGACTCACTCATTTTTCTCTACAAGTTTTTTCCCACTCTTCAAAGTATCAGATAGTAATAAAAGTGTCAGGAAACATCTCATATTTCTGTGCTCTACAGAGTGCCCTATCCTAGTCTTAATTCTGATCCTGACTGGACACACTTGGTTTACTCCAGTACAAATTAAAATTAACTAGTAATAATTAAATTGTATGATTTCATTATCATTATCAAGTCATAAATAATTCAAATATTATATTAATAATGCATAAAATTGTGAGAGGTCATGCAACTATGAAAAATAATCATCTGCTCAATTAGCCAACAACTAGAAGTCCTACCTACAGAACTTTCATGGACAGAATTCAAATTAAAATTGGATCAAAATGCAAAAAACTCTTTTTTTTTTTTAAGCACAAACATCTTAGAATATCGCTGTCCTTCATGCATTTCTACCTATGATCTTTTTAACTACTTTAATCCTTAGACAATAAGTCATAGTTTCAAAATGTGGTATTTGGTGTTTCTTTTTACATTGGATACTCTCAGGTACGAAATTAGCTGTCCAGCTGAGGTGGAAAAAAAAAGGAAAGAATATGGCTTATTTCTTTCATTTTTTTTGTCAAAACCATCAAAGTTTCCTTAATTTTCAAAAAAAGAAAAGAAACAAGTGAAAAAAAGAAAGGAACAGAAAGATCATAGGTTTGTTGTGGTTTGTTTGAGGTTTTTTTTTTTGTTTGTTTGGTTGGGTTTTTTTGTGTGTGGGGGGGTTTTTTTGTATGTTTTTGTTAAGAGATTTTTTTGCACTTTTTTTCTGCAAAAGGATTACTACAAATATTTATTTGTATATTTAAAGAAAATGATC
>JANHGN010015563.1:18049-39386 GCA_024605025.1 Megaceryle maxima
ATGATAAAATGAGAGGAAATGGCCTCAAGTTGCGTCAGGGGAGGTTTAGATTAGATATTAGGAAGAAATTCTTCACTGCGAGAGTGGTTAGGCACTGGAACAGGCTGCCCAGGGAGGTAGTGGAGTCGTCATCCCTGGAGGTGTTTAAAAAATTGTAGCACTTGAGGCTATGGCCTAATGCATAGGTAAATGTTAGGATGAAGGTTGGAGTTGATGATCCTAGAGGTCCTTTCCATCCCTAATGATTCTATGATTCTATGAATCACAGAATAGCTGAGGTTTGCAAAGGCCTCTGGAGACCACACAGTCTAGAAGCAGGGTTAGCTGGAGCAGGTTGTCCAGGATTGTGTCCAGTTAGTTTGTTAGTATCGCTGTGGATGGAGATTCCACAGTGTCCCTGACCACCCTGTAGTGTTTGACTACCTCATGACAAAAAAAAAAAAAAAAAAGGTTTTCTTAATATTTAACTGGAGTTTCCTGCATTCCAGCTTTTGTCTTTACCACTTGTACTACAAGGGTACACCTCTGCAAAGGGTCTGGCTCCGTCTTCTTCGTAATGTTCCACTATATAGTTGACAGAATGCAGAGCTGTCTTTTACCTGCTATTCTTAGGGCTGAACAAGACCCGTTTTCTCAGCCTCTCCTGGTACATTATGTAGTGCAGCCCTCTGTATCATGGTGGCTATCTGCAGTGGCTTGCTCTAGCATGTCCCTGAATTTCTTGTACCGGAGAACTCCAAACTGGACTTGGTACTCATGATGCAGCCTCACAAGTGTTTGAAAGAGAGGAGCACCTGCTGTGTGCAGTCTAGTTAATATAGCTCAGTATGGCCGTCTTTGCTGCAGGGCTGCACACTGATAAGGTCCACCATAGTCCTGAGATCTGAGGTTTCTTTTGGAGTAGACCAACTCTAAAATTGTAGAATCTTACAAGAGAAAACACTAATTTTATGGATGTTAGTGGAATATAGTAAATTTGAATGTGAACTTTGTGACAAAAACATTAAGAGTGGGTCAGTAGCAGCAGTGGATTTGGGTGGCTGAACAAACCCTGATTAAAGGTATACCACAGCAGGTGGTCAGTCTTCAGTTGGGATCAACTCTATGTGATACTGAATGTTGTGATATTGAGTATAATGAGTTTAAGGAATTCACCTGTAATAAAGTAGTGGGAGTCAACATCTAGGATAGAAAGATTGAATCAGGTTATTTTAAAATTTTAATAGTTACTAAGATTATGGCTGTAGCATAGTCCATAGGTAATGAGCATCAGTTATTTTCTAGGGGAAAAATACCAGGAAGTTACTAATCATAAGTCTTGTTTTAGATCCAAAATGATGCAAAACTGTGGAATTCTGTTTGTTCCTTGTATACTTAACATTATTGACAGGGTTAATCAGAAATGAAAACATGCTACAGACATTTATTAGCATCAGTGGTTCAGGCTGAAAAAAGCACGCATATTTTCTTTCTTAATTGCTCATAAACTGTGTCTTGCACATCAATAGGCCTCCTGCCACTTGAGATTTTTTTTTTTGTATTTACTACATGTATCTATTACTATCCCTAGGTATTCTGGAAGAAACCAAGGAAGTCAGTTCTATATTGTAGGTGATAGGTAGTTTGACATAAGTGAGAATTTCTCAGAGGTCCAGTGACACGGATCTTGATAAAGGAAATGTTAGAAATGGACAATTAACAGTAGGAATAAAAGTTTTACTTCCATAAGAAATGGGTACATAAGAAAACTGCAAATAACTTTTAAAAACTCATGAAAGTTGCAGCTAGTGACATTTAGGTTAGCTATATCTGAAGTGTCTCTAAGATGCAATGATTCAAGAATAAAAAAAAAATTAGGATTAAATATTCAAATTTCCCTTCATGGTTCAGGATTGGTTTACATCATGTTGTCTGTATAGAAATGCACAAAATAAAGGGGAGTGGATGAATAATTTTTAACAATTGCTTCCAGACATTAAAAAAAGAGGTGCTACGAACATCCAACATTTCAAAGCCTGATTTTTCAACCAGTTTTGCAGCTCATGTTGATGCCTATTATTGACCTGGAAACAGTATTATTGTAGGAAGAGAATTCCTCATTCTGTGGGAGCAGCAAGCTGCTAAGAAATTCTTACTGCTCAAATGGGCAGCATAGAGTCTCAAATATTATTTATAAGGGGAGCATTTTGGTTTTGAAATGGATCGTAAAGGATTACACTGACTGCAGAACACAAAAGGCAACTATTTATATAATTAGGTAGGTTTCTACTCTGCAGTCATATGATTTCACTACTCAGTATAAAACATGTTATAACACTTGCATGTCTGGTGTTTCTGTCTTTAACAGTTGAAGCAGTGTGCTTGTGTGTGGGAGGCAGAGGGCTGAAAAGAAAGAGAGAAATTCTCAGGGAGAGCTGACCTTAGAGAATGAGGAAATGTCTTCATGAAGAAGAGACAATGTTTACTAAGTGACTAGATTTCTTCATTTGTGGAGCAGAGGATCCCAAATGTAATCTCTTAGGTGAAGAGTTACCTTCATCTAAGTAAAAGTATTATGAAGTATTACAGAGTTGTACAGAGCTGCACAGCTCTTTCTAGAAGGACAATATTAGAGGTACTGAAAATTTATTCCTGTAACCCGATGGCTCGATTAAGTGCAGAAAGAGATGGTCTTTTGATCTGCAGAAGGGAAGAAAGGGATGTTAATCAGTGTGGACAGCATTTTGTCTGGAAAGCTCTTTAGCTTCCAAGTAGAATTAGTCATGGCTGTATATGGTGTGGACACTTCTCCTTGCTTCTCCTCTTGATCCCGTGAACAAAATATGTTGAATGTACCATGACAAGGGTGTATCTGGCCATGCAGTGAGGGTGTACACACTCATCAGGTCAAAGCTCAGAGCCTGTGTGCCTGTTTCTTTAAATGACAAGATGTGGCATATTAAGTGACCAGTGTGAGGGTCTACTTATTGCTCTCCCTGATCCTAAGGAACTCCAGACATGGACAAGGATAAAGTTATAGGTCAGTTCAGTGATTTGGTGAACTTAATTGCTGTCCAAATACTGGATACTCTTAAGTTCTTTTATTAATGAAGGTGAAGGCAGGAGGCAAGATTAGACTTGCTACATTTTATGTAATGGAAGCTAGGATTTGTAAAGTACTGTGTGTTTCTCCATCAAAGTGGTTGGACAGAAGAAGGTGGGCGTGGCTGACCAGGAGTTACTGTAGGAAGCAGGATGGAGTGTGAACAGGAGACCAGGCCTTCAACAGAAGTGTATCATGCAGGGCAGCATGTGATACAATACTAGCTTTATTTCATAACAGAGTGAACTAAAATGATAATGCAGTTTCACCTATGTAGATACCTAGTCTAAACAGGCATTTTTAATTGATTTCTTTAGTCAAATACTAGTAATGCTGAAGTCAATGGCAATACTCCCATTGACCAAATAGGATCAGATTTTATCCTTCCTTCACTGATACACTTGGAAATACTGTAAAATGGAGGTAAGCTTAATTTAATAATAAAACAACAACAGCAATAACAATAATAACAATAATAATAGGATATGCTAGGAGTTGTTGGTCTTTACATCTCCTGTTAGAAACTGTGAGATGGTAGCTGCAGGCAATGGCACAGGGCTTGTTAAACTGAGGCCTTCTTTACCAATGGAATAGGTGTTTTCAAAAATTTTGTTATGGATTTAGAGAACACCGAAACTGCCTTATAGTATTAAAATTATGTGGAAGCTATCAAGCTGCTGAAACTTTCTGCAAGAAACAATAGATTCATCATTAAAATGGCACTGCACATACCACTTAATAAAGTGCTAATAAGATATTAAAAAGTTTGCCTTGTAATAGTACCTGACATATACTTCTCTTAATGGGATTGTTTTAAGATCAAATATTAACAGATACTTTTCTTAATACTGTTTGAAATTATGTCAGACTTGAAATTTCTTGTCCCTGGAGAGCTCTTAAAAACTTTTTTTCTAGCAAAGTCCTTGTTAGTATAAAGTAATGTATTCCAAGAGATGAAATTTGAGTATTTAATCAAGAGAAAAATCTATTTTTTTTTTCATAGGCCCAGCAGCTTTAAAACCATAGAATTTTGAATGCTTAGAATTGAGTTCTTACCTATATGGTGTTACTCAGTAAAAAAAAATTTGTTGCTTCACATTTCTCCACATCAGATTTTTTAAGATAGTGTGATCAACTGTTTTGTTGACAGAGTAGGGTGTTAATTGATTTTATTTATTTGAGTTCTTAATGAACTCTGGATCATTATTTGTCCATAGACATAGCAAGCCAATCAAGAATATATAGTGCTGAAATAACATAGAGTTAACTTTTGGTAAAGTAGTAAGCACTTCTGTAGAACTGTGCTAGAAAAGTAATGATAAAAAGATAAAATTGTCAGTCTTGATCAAAGAGAATCTATAAAAAATAGTTAACTGACTGCCTCTTTACAGAGTAAAGGAGATGAAATTTATGAAGCAGACTAAAGGTCTACATTTAGGAAAATATGTCTATAACATGTGTAAGCATGTTCTGTCAACTGGTTTGTGTTTAGGGTTAAGTTTTTATTTCTAAGAAAACCTTGCAACTCAGATCAATGTACACACACTCAGATTTTCTAGTTAATACTAAATAAGGTGGTTAAATAAATATTTATATTATGCATACAAAAGATACATATTATAAATAAAGGCAGTACTTGTTTAAGAGATCTAGCTATTGACAATGGCAAAGAAAAGTAGTGGTAAGTCCATCACAAATAATTCCCTTCCCAGGAGGCACAAAGCTTCTCTTAGAGGATGTGACTCCATGAGTGGGGAAGAGCTGTGTGGCAGAATGTGCTGTAATGGAGTTGTCAGTATTTACACTTCTCTTACCAAAAGGGAGTTCATTACTGCTGTAGTGATGAATTTACTACTGTACAATGTAAAATAATTTGGCAGAAGTGTTTTATATAGATAGATTAATATAAATCAGCCCTATATGGTTTTTGAGAATTTAGCTGTGCAGCAGATACATGCTACAGCTTTTTAAAGCTTTCAGTGGAATAGACTAGGTTAAAGATTAGATGAAGAAACTTCAGGATGTCTGTTGATGGGCAACATTTTGCTTGTGCAGAAATAAATAGATTGCTGCAGTTAAGTCAGTTAATTTATCTGAACTGATTAAAAGGGTGGAAATAATTAAATAGATTGCAAAAAAAAAAAGAGGTTCATATTATAACAATTATCCTAGAAATTGACATTAACTCCGGGAATATTTTAATTTCTTATCTATAATAGTACCTAAAAAAAAAAATCTCATGTCATCCCTAATGTAAATGAGGTCAAATACGGTGTCAAAGAAGGAGTTTATATATATTCACAAAAATAATGGGAGGAGGAAGGCCATCTTGACAGATATCCTGAGAATTCTTACCAGCCAAGGGGTTTGAGGGAAAATCTTTGCGACTCTTACCTAATCTTGCACATAGATCAAAATCCAAGCCTATCCAGAGTGATTTGATTTGATCTGCTGATATTAAAATGTTGAAGAGAGCAGCAGTATGTAGTGTTCTTCCATTTAAAGTGGATTCAATAGTAACAACAATGTCAAAATGATTGAAATTTGCATTTTCCAGGCTTTAGGATCGTATTGGGAATATCAGTGTGGATTAGGCATGAGCTCTCTTTTCTCTGATAGAAAGTACTCAGAAAAAAAAGGTGTCAACTGTGAGTCATTTTTTTGCCATTTGTTATATCCAAACAATTCCACTGGTGTTAATGAAGTTGTAGAGTGTAATTGAAAACAGAAATTGGCCCTCTGCTATTGAACTTTAATATTTATTCTGAAAATGTTTTCTAGGAAAAATAAATTAGTTCTACCAATAATTCAAGGAAAAGATGGGATTTGTTTAGCTTTAGGTTACAGTCTTGATGGGATGAACACTTTTTTGCCTCAAAGTTTTGTGATTATTTGATTAATACACTGGTGTTGATTTTCAGTTTATCAGTGAGATGCCCCCAAGAAGAGGTGAAATTGAAAAAAATTGATTAATTGTTGCTTATAATTAAACACATAGAAATTAAAAAATAGAATAGTATTGATATTTTATTTTATTTTAGTGCTAGACTCCTTGGAGACAAGATTAATTGAAAGGAGAAAGAGAAGCAAGCCCTTAAGGCTGGATAATGTATTGCTTTCAATTTCACTTGCTCGTATAAACAAAACAAATGCTAAAGTTGTCCAAGAAATTGAAACTTAGGTTTACAGATTTTTCTAAGTGAAAATCTTCATTAAGTCCTAGTAAATGATATTAAAATTGCAAAGTTAAGAGAAATGCTACCTTAAAGCAAATGAATAAATAATATTCTCTATTGAACAATTATTTGAAGTTGCAGGATAATATTTTCAAAACAGCCAAAGAGGTTCATAGCCTTAATTTTAACTTTCAGATATGATTTAGCTACACAAACCTTTTGAAACACACAAAGATGTGTAGGTGCTTAAGGGCCTCTTTTGAAAGATGGGACTTTGGCTTCTCAATCATTACTATTTTTTATTTTTATCTGTTGTCTACTAGCAATAAAATATCTGTGTTGTATTCTTCATAGAAGAAAATGTTGGTAACACAGAACTTCATCCAGTTTTCATTAGAAGTTGGATTGTATTCCTCATTTTTGCCAGAAAGGGAGACTTTTTGAAAGAAACAGGTAAATTCTCTGAAGACGTGAATACTCAATCCCAAGCAGTAAATAGCAAAGGATGTTAAGATTTCATGTGTCAGCATTTAAAGCTTAATAACAATATATGCAATATGCAGATACTACAGGTTGTATTTTGAAACCAGTTTTGTATTTTTGTGTGCTTGTAGACAAAGTAGCATTCAAGACGTCCTGGTGCTCTGCGAAGTGTATGCTGATGCTGCAGAAATGATCATACATACTCTGTTCCTGTTTCAAAATGCATGGCCCATCCTTTCAAATCCTTACATTTTTATTTCTGGTTTAACAAGGATCCTACTCACTTAAAGATTTGCAGGATCACTCATATATTTAATGAATGAGTCCTCATTGTCAACATAGAGTGTACCAGAACATAAGGTTACTCAACAAATGGAGCATCAATTTAATTTTTTTTTTTTTAACATTTAAATAAGCAAAGCTAGACAAAATATTAATACAGTGCTACAAAATGTAGCAAAAGAAAAAACCAACAGGCCAGGGGTATAAATTTGTGTTAAATATTTAAGGAATTTGTATACCTCTGTCTTGTAATGGTGACCTGTTTTATTCTCATCATTCAGAAGCAAGCAGACAGAAGGCTTTATTTTAGAATTTTTACTTCACCATTTAGCATTTTCTATTAGTGTTAGTGCATGGCACATGTTTATTTCTGCTTGTGGCTAGGAAAGTTACTGAATCCCTCCCCAGAAAGCTGGCCATCCTCTGAGCCAATTGAGACGTTCTGTTCTGCCAGCTCCTAGGGTCAGGGAATCACTCTGCTGGCAGGAGCACCTGGCATTTGTCATGGAGGACATTACCCCATTGTGTTCAGACCATGCCATGATTGCTTTAAATACTTCAGATTAATGTGGACCAAAAAAGAAAGAATCCCTGACAAGAGGTGTAGTATTAACAGAGCTTTGTGAAGCTATGCTAAAGATTACTGAAGAGGTGTCTTTTCTTCTGTCATGATAGAGATACAATAATTCCATATTTGTACATTCCTAATTGAATTTCACTTTGTAATGTAGCTTGGAGCAGCATTGCTGACGAGTTCAGGCCCATTTCAAAGCTCACCGAAGTCAGTCGACAGAAAGACTTTCAGTGATTTCAAATGATTTTAGTTTATATTTTTAATCTAACTTTCTTTAAAACTCTCCTTCAGTGGTAGCTTTGATGTGTTTAGGCTTAAAGAGTAATAAAATCAATACATTTTACTTTAATTTTTGTCTGATAAATTATCAGTGTAGTCACTGCACTTAGTAGATAGCACCTGGGAAATGAGTCATTACTTCACAGAAATCGAGAGTAATATCTAAAGGTTAAGACAGCAAGATACTTTTCACATAATAGGCATAAGGAAAACTGTAAAAAAGTGGACTATCAGATAGGCTGGCAAGTATTTTTTTAGGAATTTCCAAAACATAACCTGTCCAGGTTGCATGTTATATATTATGTTCAGGTGCCACGTGACTTTGGACAGATTTTGAAAATTACTGACTTGTATTGACTAAAGAGGTTGGTTGGTGTTGTTGTGTTGTTTTGTTTTGTTTTGTTTTGTTTTGTTTTTTAATGTTGTTGTTTTGGTTTGGGTTTTGTTTTTTTTTTTTTTTTTAATTATTTAAGTTTTTAGTTTTCATGACATGAAGAAAGAAAGTTGAATTGTTTTAATCCTTAAGTATCCAGCTGATTGGTAGTTATTAATGTTTGGTCTGTGCGAAAAATACCACCATTAATTTATGTGGATTTCTTAAAGGGTGTCCAGCATGCTTCACAGGTTTAAGTACCTCTTTCAGTGCTGTATCTTAGGCTCACAGTCCCCTGTCACTAGTTTTTTCTTATTTCTTTGGAGTGCAAAGGCACACATTGCCACAGGCACTATGCATACATCTAGAGAAGATTTTCATTATGGATCTCTTAATGGTAAGGTTACATGAGGCATTATTGTGCTGCCATCACCCTCTCTGTTCCTTCATCATTTCTTTTGATTTGCACAAAAGGTACAGGAATTCCCCAAACACCATCATAGTCATTAGGGTCATTTTTATATTTTAATCTCTTTGGTGGGAAAGCTTGTGCTGATTTTTTTTCTTGACATCAGTAGATAGAGCAAGATTATTAATTAGTGTTAAGTACTGTGGCTCCATTCGCTCCAGTGTTAGGTTGTCAGTTTGCACAGGCTGAATATCCAGCTGAGCATGTTCAGTGCAGCTAGGAAACCTCATCAAAAATCATCACAGCTTTCCTGTTCTGCTTTCTCTATTACTTTCTCTACATTTATACACTTTTTTTTATTATTCCTTAGCTGCAAAAACCTTCACTTAGTGTAGGTAGTAGAGCCAAAATTTTACATAATGTCTTGATATTAATCACCAAAATATCAGTGACAGTAAGATGCTCGGGTCCTTATAGAAGCTGGCCACTTATATTTAGAACATCCATTTTTTTCCCCATCATTTTGTGTCCCTGCCATTGGCAGGGGGGTTGGAATGAGATGATCTTTAAGGTCCCTTCCAACCCTGACAATTCTATGATTCTATGATTCTATCACAAGTGAAATCAATTAGGAGACTGTCCTTTGGTTTCAGTGAAGGCTGGGTAACACTGCCATTGCTGGAATTCCAAACTGGAAGTCTGTTACAGGCATTCACGTATAACTATATGAGCCTTAAAAACCATGGAATTTCTATTCCTAAATTCTGATAAATGTTTGGTGTGTAGTAAGATATAGAGAGAAATGTATTAATGCACATCATGTCTAGAACTTTTTATCCATTGCTTCCCTTACATTTTCTTTGTTAGTTTTTGTAAACACCTATAGTGCTCTTTGAAAAGCTTATTTTCTATCTGTATGGCGTTTATCTAAGAGCAGAGTTTTCTTTACTTTAGCACTGTTACCTGAATAGCTACAAATCCTGAGTATGTAACTGTTAATATAAATTATTAAAAATGCTATCATTTGACAGTATGTAAAATTTTGTAGTTCCAAAACACCCTGGTATGAAATCCTTGGCTTGCTATTTACCAAAACTGTGCTGGAGAAAATCCATTTTATCCCTCCTTTCACTTGCTATATAAACAATATATTACACGCACAAATATATATTTGAACCATAAAGGAAATAATATTTTAATTCAAGTGTTTGCACAAGTGAGTTTCACTGATATTAGCTGAAATAGTTTAATCACCATTTTTGATGTCTTTGCCTTTGAAGAGTGAGACAGATTTGTTGAAACTTTCAGAGACACTCTGGTCCTATCTATAATGGTCTAGGGAGGATCATAAATTATTTCCCCTTTTCTTAAGAAAAGCACCAGCATTCCCTAGGAGGATGAGGAGCCAGCCACAGCGCCATGGGGACATGCCTTCAGAGCCTCAGTGATGTCACCCTCTGCTGACTCAGGTGTTTCTTTCTTTATGCAAACTTGCAAGGCAGTTGGCCAAGGGTAGTTACAGGTAGGCAGGAAAAGTAGTAATTGAGAAACCAGTTTATTGTTTCCTTTTTTATAAAGTTAAAAAAATTCTAAAAGAGGATCACTTAGAAAGTAGCAAGGTTAAATTTAAATCATAAATGAAAATCCTGTTAGTCATAGAACTAACAAGATTGTTCTCGTCATTGTTGCATATTGGGGAGGAAAAGGGATGTTATTTTAGTTTGTTTTGCTTCCTTTGTCTTCACACATTGTAAGCCCCTTACCAGGACTGACCATTGTAAGCCTCTTTATTGCCAGCATACTAAAGTCTAGAGCTTGATTAGCCTCTGGGTACTTCTGGATTCTAAATTATTGGTAATATAATAATTAAAAAAAGGTAGACAAACTCATGAATGACTGGCTCTAAATTGAGGTCTAAATTCAGATAGAATGAGGTTTTCATTTCAAAGTTGCAGGGAGTTGACTGGTTTGGCAGAAATTTTGATAGGAGGTGGTTTTGGATTTTGGCTTACTGCTATGGGAGTCGCTAGGAATTGGAACTGAGAATTCCTTGAAATGTAAATTTTTGCCAGGGGTTTTTGAGCATGGCCATGGAAACCCAGAAGGCTTAGGTTCTCAATAGCATTTCCCACCCTTCCTTGTGGAACTTTGTAATTAATGGCCCATCAGTCTGGAGTGGCTGATTGGAGAAACAGAGGATTCTTTCTTAAGTGGAAATACACTTTCTTTGACTCCTGTCTACCCTCTAGACCTCATTCTGAGTTGTCTGGAATGTCAAGTTTAGTTACTTGTATATTCCTGGTGAGTAGGAAAAAACTCTTGCTTTTGGTTTGTTGTTTAGTATTTTCTGAGGCTTGGATGGTTTTGTTTTGAACTCCAAGAAAGCTGTTATAAAAGTTGAATCACTAGCTTGAAAAATGTGAGTTATTATTGACTGGCAGGATTTGGTTCAGCATAAACAATTGATCTGGAGAGAAGATCTGACTTAGAAACCAAATTTACAGGTTAAAAAAAAGATAAAAAACATTGTGTGGATTTGATTGAGCTTTTCCTCCGTTAAAAGAATAATGAAGAGGTGTGTGTTAAATTTTCTACAATGCCATGAATTATAATACCGAATCTAGTGTCATTAAACTGTAGTTTTTTGTTTCTTGTCAGCTACAACAATTTCAGTAGAGCACAATCCATGTGAAAGTATGAATAAAATTCAGGGAGTAACATCAAGGACTTCTGAGCTCAGGAAACTGAGTTTGGCAGTGCTAATTTGTATTAAAGTTGTTGTTGCATGACAGCAGGAAAAAGATTTAATGCTTGCCACCTGAATCAAGCCATGGAACATTGGTTTCTGTAACTGCCATGAATTTGAATCAAGGCCAATATCTCTAAATTTGAAATAAACTGATACTCTGTCTTGAAAGAAGATACAGGCCACTTATGTTGCAGAAGGTATTTAGAAAATGTATTTCAATTTATTTTTTAGCAGTATATAGCTTTCAAATTTTTAGGCACTTTAGCACTGGCCTTTTTAGCTTTTTCTATATTCCAGCAAGTATGCGACCTTTCAGTCATTTATTTATCAACATCCAGTCTTGAACTAATACTGATTTGCACAAGACCACAGATGCTGATTTTACTCCCACTATCACTATGCAGCTGCTTACCTTAATCTGAAAGTCATTTTTCTTTTGTATATAACTGCATTAATGGAGAAAATCAGATTTCAAGCCAGGTGGTCACACTATGAAGGTTTAAAGTCATCAGATACAAAGCTTCTACCATGAGCCTAGGGTAACAATATTGCCTTTACAATCTTACTCTCTAAAGGATCCCCAAATGCTTTACAAGTGGCAGGTCAAATTTAGGATTTCTTTGCTTCTCTCCAGAAAACAGGCAAGAACTTATATGAAATTCTTTCCTGTGTCTGGACTGTCTTTGAATCTCCATATAAATACCATACATTTATCCACAGAGATTATTTATCTTTGTAACAAGAATAATTTTAATTCTTACACAGTATCTGGGAATAGTGAAACATAACTCTTCATTCCTAAATATAAATTAAACTTTGAATATCCTTCCATGACTGGGCGCAGAAGATCCTGTGAAGTTTCAGGACTGGAGGTGTAAGGACTGAGTGACAACACCTGAACCCAGTTACTTTCCTTCTGCACATGCCCTTTTACCACTAGTTTCTGTTTTTCAATGAGTACAGAAGGTCCTGATAACCCATTACATGGGAATAACTTAATCCACCATCTAGATTGAAATGTAGAAGCTGTTTCATAGCACGTAGAAGCAATACAGAAAAATCTTGTGATGGAAGGGGAAAAAGATAAGGTATGCATCTGGAAGTGCCCAGGAAACTTGTAGAGGTAAAGGCAGTTATTCCACTAAAATTATTTGATGTCTTTGTTGCCATATAACTTACTTTCTTGGGTTGTCTTTCATGTCCCTGATGGAGCCCTGAGGATATACTCCATTTCAACCTTGTTTTTAACCTCTTACTATGCTCAAAGACACAGCCTCCTTGGTGAGGAGGATGGGATTCTCTTCAGAGCCTATCAGTGCTGCTCCTTAATCTGCTGAAGTGGTGTCTGCATGATAACAAGAGGTACTAGTCTCACCCTAGGTTGTGCCAGTTTGGGAAGCTATGGAGAGGCTGGAAATCGAACCCAGATCTGTGGCATGGTAATGCAGAGCATTACCTCTAGGCTAGCAGGCCTAGCTAAAGTCCATAGTTGAAATTTAAAGTGATTTTCAAAAATGCGTTCAATTTGAAATGCCCCAAGGTTCCTATCGCTTGTGAAGCTTCATCTCTTTCAAAATATTATGAGCGACATTGAATTTTTGCTTTTGGTGGATATGTTATAAATATAAAGAATAATAAACTGTAAGGGGGACTAGTTGTAGAAGATTATAAAGGAAAACTTACACTGTCAATTGTTATTGCTGTCATTTAAGTGGCTGCTTAGCATTAAGGCTGCGGACAACTGTTGTTATTGCACTTATGCTAGAGACTTCAGGAAGGAAAAAATACATAGTTCATAATTTATGCATTCTTTTTTTTTAAAGTGTGTGGGAGGTAAACTTCCTTTTCAACATTGTCTTTTCGCTGAGCATGAAAGATATTCTGAAGTATTTTTCATAGTTGCATTTCTGTGTTTGTCTAGCAGTCTTTCTTTACACACTTGCTGTCTTTTGTGTATAATGTTCATGCATTCAAGTGAGTTTTCAATGCTTAAAATTATATGCAGTGTACCTTAACAAAACATATAAATATGTAGCACTCGCAGCCCAGGAGGCCAACAGTATCAGAAGAAGCGATGCCAGCAGGGGGAGGGAGGTGATTCTGCCCCTCCGCTCTGGTGAGACCTCACCTGGAGTACTGTGTCCAGCTCTAGAGTCCTTAGCCCAAGAAAGGCATGGACCTGTTGGAGAGGGTCCAGAGGAGGATCACAGAAATGATCAGAGGACTGGAACGCCTCTGCTGTGAGGAAAAGCACAGAGAATTGGGGGTTTTCAGCCTGGAGAAGAGAGGACTCTAGGGAGAACTTATGGTGGCCTTCCAGTACTTAAAGTGAGCCTATAAGACAGATGGAGACAGACCTTTTAGCAACTCCTGTTGCGAGAGGACAAGGGGTAATGGTTTTAAAGTAAAGAGGATAGATTTAGATTAGATTGAATGAAGAAATCTTTTACAATGAAGGTGGTGAAACACTGGAACCTGTTGCCTGGTGAGGTTGTAGAAGCCCCATCCCTGGAAACATTCCAGGTCAGGTTGGACAGGGCTCTGAGCAGCCTAATCTAATTAAAGATGCCCCAGCTTACTGCAGGGGGGTTAGACTAGATGACCTTTAAAGGTCCCTTCTGACCCAAACCATTCTCTGATTTTATGAAGTACACATTACTGCTTAACTTTCATGGTACTGTGTACTCCCTTCTGGTATCAAATGTCTGTATTACACAGTGTATTTAAATTTTGAGGGGTAGTAATAATTTTAAGAAGGCTGAGACAGAACAGTCTTTTTTATTTTATTTTTTTCTTCATTTTTTTTTTTCATCCACAGCAACTCAAAAATAAAGGTTAAGAATCATGCAGAAACATTGCCTTTATGTGTTTGGCCTTTATGTGTTCAGCAATCCTGCTTTTAGTCTATAATCTCACAGTATTTTCACATTTAAACCCCTTGGTTTTGGATTGCTTCTCTTAAGTATTTTAATATGATTCCTTTCCAAAGGAGTCTCACTTTTTTCCCCTCTCATACTTTAATGCTCTTTAAGAAGCATATGGCACAGTACTTGTGGTGGACAACAGATGAACATGGTGCATTCAATGCATGCTGTTGTTGCTTTCTTAAAGCAAAGACTTCTCTTAAAAAAAAATCTGTTAACATAAAACAGCTGATTTTCTTTCCTGGGATAATTTAATTTATTTTGTAGAGTCAAAGGGGAGAAGGAGTAAGGGAAAAGGTGCTTCTCTTGACTGCCAGTGCCACAAGCTCAACCTGGAATTTGAAAGTCTAGCTATGTTTTTTATGCTTCATGGGTTGCCAACAATGAGGACTCCATAGCTGGAACTTAGCTACTAATTCTGCTGATGCACGAGCCAGAACAGAATCCAGTGTACTCTCCCATACTTGTTAACTCTGTAAAAGAAAAATAGAAAGTAGAAAACAATTTTTTTCCAATTAAAGCAATTGTGATTACTCTCAGAGAATGTACTAAGATGGTATTATGTTTAAACAAATCTGTTAATATTTTTACTTTTAAGTGATGCTGACAGTTGCATCTCTTCCTGTCATTAGTGCATCTGGAGAAGTGGCATAAAGTAATAGATAAACCTTGATATACTATTAAAGATATGCTTGGAGCAGATTTCCCTTCTTTTCCGCAGCACGAGACTTAGATCCCAGTTCCAAATTACACATGAAAAGCCAATGGTGTCCCAGGTCCTACCTTCTGGTGTAACAAGGCATACCTCTGGCATAAACAGAGAAGATAATAGATATGAGCCACCTTCTGTTTTAATTCCTGTGGAATGAATAAAGGTTCACAGTGCCTCTTCAGTCTCCCAGTCCTCATCACTCTATAAGTGTTTCTATCCATTGTTATTGCTTGTAGTTTCTTCAGAGGAAACATTTCTCTTTAACCTGCAGGATTTTTAATATTGTCTATAGTGTGTGGAAGCTAGGTGCCCAAATAATCAAAAAACAAAACTAAGGAAAAAATAAACCAAAACAACAGCAAAGCCCCCTCCCAAGCAAACATAGCAGTTTTTTGAGAACTATATGGCATTTGTCTACTTAAAACATGGCATGCTTTTGGCAGAATAGGTTGCAGCCATTGTACTAATGTACATACCTACTAATTGTATGAATTAATAGGTATGCAGGAAAAAGATGTGCATGTGTTCATGGTGGTAAGGTGACATTCTTATGTTCTGTGTGTTACTTTATTGTAAGTATATATACGTACAAGTGACCAACATCTCAATCCAATAGTAACATACAATAACATGCCTAACCTGCAAGTGTCCATATTTACAGAACACAGAAGTTTATGTACATTAGGTGTGGTTAGTTCTGACTGCAACAACAGTTGGAATTTCACAGTTCAAACAGGCTATGTACATACATATACCTGTGCATATGTAGTATGTACTTCTATACTGATAACATCTGACAGTTTATCTGATTCAGTGATGTCTTTGTTAAGGCTGGGTTTAGCATTTGTAAAAGTACTTGCAGAATGCTTTCCTTTCCTCCTCCAAATATAGCAATACTTGCTTTTTGTCTCTCCCAGAGTTAAAATATTCTGACACCCAAAATGGCAAGAACAAGTCTTTGGCTAATTATAGCTCTTCTGTACAGAAAGATGGCACAACTCTTAAGTTCAATGTCTTGAAGCTCTTCAGGGCTAGACTCAAAATATTTAATACCATTGGAAAAGAAGTAGTTAAATTTGGGGGCATTTATTCCTTTTTTTTTTTTTTTTTTAATGGATCTAAAATATATTTACAATATTATTTTTAAACTTTGCAATATTTTCAAAATTATTTTTGTGTAACATAATTATCTGTAGAAAAATATGTGAAGTTGGTGGATTTCTCTGTTATTTTAGCATATTATGATATAAAATTTTATTAATTACAATTTCATCAATTATCTTGGGATACCACCCAAGCTTTGCTTCTTGTAATAGGAGTACTTGTTCCTGAATCATGCTGATGGTACTTTTAAGCAGTTTTACCTTATTATGCCTTCCCTTTATATCCAAACCTATGAGATAGCCTAGGTAGTAATGATAGATTCACATTCTGCATGAAGCAGTTTCACACAGTAAGAATTCAGAGTAGTTGCATAAATTAAAGTTATTGCCAGTACATGTAGAACTTTTCATGTTTCCTTTCTTCTGCAGTTGATTTTTCCTTTTCCTGTGTTTAAATGGGAGCAATGATACATAACAACCACAGTAAAAAATAGAACACTTTGTAAGAGTGTGGTATTCTATCCTTGACCAGGCTGTAGTGTGGAAATGCAGGTCTTTGGGGTAGATAAGATTTCATTTTTGTAAGGTGGCAGAAGTGAATGAGGGGTGCATTTATGTTTTACACCTTGGCCAAATAGTGGACTTCTCTGTGATGTAACCTATTAAGTTGGAGAAGCTTTTCTGTGTAGCTGCCCTGCGGTGCTGAAAGTAAGTTATGAATGCTCTACTGTTTAAGAGCAGAAAGGTTTGCCTGGAAGAGAGCGGTGTGCTTGGGCCCCCTGCTATTGAGAAGATGCCAGTCAGAAATGAAAACGTCTTTCATGAAACTATAGCGAACTTCCCTGTGATACAGTACAAAAATGCAAGGAATTTTTAGACAAAACCTGTAAAAATAAGTATAATACCTTGGAAATGGCAAAGAAGTATGTGCTTATAAGGGACTATTTTAAGAGGTCGGTGCCAAAAATATGTGTAGTTTTGACACAGTTTTAGAAGTGACAGGATTGAGGCGTTTAAGCCATTCCCCCAACCCCCTGCCCTTTGAGATCTCCAGTTTCTTTTGCCTTTTGGTTACAACTACAAAAGATGTCTTCTGAGAAAAATGCTTTCTGCATGACATCAGAATAAAGGAATGTTCCACACTATTCAGCATGTTTAAAAGTATTGGTTGACTGAAATAACATTACATTTAAAATGAATGCTGAACAGAAGGCCAGTTAAAGGAGAAAACAGAGCAGATCATGTTTTTGCAAACTTTTACCTTTAAGAAACATTGATTTACTGGACTTTGTAGAACTGTTTTCTTTAAAATAAAATTATGCTCTGTGTAACAGCACAGTAAAATAAAGAGAAGTGCTATTTTGTCCTTAGATGGGATGTATGTAGCCACAGGTAAAGACTAAAACGTTTGGAATCAGAATATAAAATTAGATGCATATAGAAAAGTTAAAACATTACTATATATAGGAAAAAGCTGTAGGATATGTATTTGCTTTTTGCAAAAATCTGATTTTGTCAATTGTTACTTTTTACTTTGTCTGACTTCATTTTTCATATAGTATTAATAACAAAATGTAATTATTCTCACATCTAATGCATTTGTAAAAGTGCTTATTTTTCTTGAGCATTAGCAAATACATCATTGCTTGGACATTAGCCTTTGCATTATTCTTTGGCATAATATAATTTTCATTGCCATTTGGGATAAAGAAATAATTGGAAGAGTGTTAAAAATAGCAAAAGATAAAGGTAAAGCTTAAGCAAATATCTTCTAAACAAAGTGTACGTTATACACAGTAGTGATACTAGTAAATATTTTGAATTAATAATTGCTATCAGTTATAAATGTAGGGGCCTCATTGTCCAGAATGATGAAAATGTTAATTTAATTGCTGCTCATAGTGTTAATGAATAATTACTCCATACAATGGATCTCTTTCCCTGCTGGGGAGAAAAGGAGGCTTAAGGTACAGTTCAGTTCATAGGTGAGAAGGAAAACTTAAGTTTACATGATCAGACAGTACATGCTTTCATATCAAACCATTGGTGCATTGCTGTGAAAATCTACATGTATTTCTAGGGCAGGATAGAGGTCCAAACCCTGGCCTTGAGAGCATGTGGTGGCAGGAATTTCACAAATACAGATGTCAGCCATACCCTTCACTGGAGGCATGGATGACTGGAAGCTGGGAGAGCTGCCAGTCGCTGTCATCAGTGGGACTCTAGCAGTGCAGCTGTGTTATGTGGGTACTGGCCATATGCTGCAGGTGTCATCTAGGTTTTAGTGTTGGTTATATGAGTCCCCTTAAATTTCAATTTAATAAAATAAAACCACTCTTGAGTCTGTAATCTAAGCAGAAAAATGAGGACACATCCCCAACGTGGCAGCATTAGCTTGAAGGAGAGCAAGCAGGGCTGTTGGAGCAGTAGGCTGCAGGGAAGCACTTGCATCCGTTCCTGGGAGCAAGCTGCCTGCTCTGGAACTTTCTCACCTAGCAGCCTCAGAGTAAGAGCCCAGGTGAACTGGGGGAGAGCTTAACCCAGGTGTCAAATACCCTGAGTAATGGCAGAGCTGCAGCACTGAAGGGAACCAGGGCATTACAGATTTTTTTCAGAAATGCAAGTTTCCATGTAGGTGTGCCCAGTTCTGTAGAATAAACATTTTGTGAGATGAGCATGTGTGTTTTTAGAAAGCTTGTGGAAGAAGAAGAGTGGAACAGGAGAGAAAGAACTGCATGATAAGGGTTGCTAGAATATTGCCAACTCTCATCTAATTATGAGTTAATGAGATTTGATGTTTTACTTGAAATCCCCTAGCAACCTGTGTTTGTGTATTTCTTTTAGCCTTACTTTAACAAGACTCAGAAAACCATATAGCCTGAGAACAAAGAAGACTTATACCTTGAAATTTATTATCATTTTTACTATTTTTATTTTATTATGCATCTCCTGAGATTTTTATTGCTGCTGTTGTCAGCCTTTCTACTCTGAGTACCTATTCAGTGAATCCATATAATGCTTCAAACCAAATGAGACACCACCCCTTTTTGCATCTTGCAGCATGAGCAGCATCACAATGCACAAGAAGCAAAACAGAGGAAGGGGACATACTGTCTTCTGTATGGGCTCTTTGCAGCAAGTCACATCTGCGTGACAGAATATTTCGGACAGAGAAGTTTTGCTGTCTTTTTTCTTTTTGCCATCTTTATGAATAATGAAGTTGCATTTGATACAGTCAGAGAGTTATTTGGGGAGATACCTGGAATATATTTGACATGAAAAAAAAAAGAAGAAAAAATATATTGTGAGTTTTAACTTTGCATTTTGGAAATAAATACTAAAGTAGTGAGGATAGCACCATCAGGCAGACAGCAGGTGGGCCGAGCAGCAGGAGGGAAATGATACTTGCTGCACCTGCTCTACACACTTTACCCCAAAAAAATAAAAATAAAAAAATTGGTAATTCCTGCATGAGACCTACTTTTATTTTGGTATTTCATTTCTGTATTTTCTTAGTTCATCTTAAAAGATGTGGAAGGGAGATCTGGAGATTTCAGACTACTTTATGCTGTGTAGATCTATGTGTATACAGATATTCTTATATGTATCACCATGCTACCTGAACTGTAGTGTGATGCTACTAATGGTAATAAATTAAACCCCTTTTTTATTTTCCTGATGGGGATAGACCACTAGTATTATTTCCATTTTACAGATGGACAAAGTACAGCAAGAGACCAGCATCATTCATGGCTTAACTGTAAACACAATTTATGGGTTATAGCTCAATTGCATAGAGGATGGAGCCAATGCATAAAAATGGCTTTTGTTTCCTTTTGCTCTCTTACTTCTCTGGTGGTTCAGTAACCGTGTACTTCACTGAAGAATTTGCTGTCTGGTCTAATTTCAGTCAGATTGGAAACAGCTGCAGGGGTCGGAAAGTGCATCAAATATCACTGTGGCAAAGGAAGTGGCTAAGCCTGGTCCTATTTTTCTTGTGCAACAAGCAGACAACAGCATACAAGCTCAAGGCTGGATATGTGGTGTAGTAGCGTCAGCTCTTAGCTAGTCAAGGCAAGATTACCCAATTAAGCCATTATTAGGGCCATTGTATATGGATCATGTGTTGTAAAGCAGCTGGATTCTACTGGTAGATTTGGCTCCCTATTACTGGCTCTCAGAGCTGACTTTGAATTCTTAGGGGCTGTTTCTAGAGAGGTGGTTGGTCTAGAAAAAATGCACTCAGGATTAAGGTGTTTGGTGTTCCTAGCTTCTACTCTTTAGTCTGATATAAGTCATTTCAAATGACCTCAGGTAAGTTTCTTTATTTCTTTCAACTTCCTCCTTGATGAATTTTTGCCACGTTGCCTAACACAGATGCTACAAACATTACTTGGGTGGTCCTTCGACCACGTGAATTGCCAAAAATTACAATGGTACTGTTTGTCTTATTACACTGTAATTTGTTCCTTCAGAATTCCTCTGCTACAGAATATAGCATATGCAGGAATTTTTAATTTGATGTTAGAGCTAAGATGTATGGAGTAAAGAGCATTGAATAAATTAGGAGAGGAAGACAATTCACTGTCTTTGGGTGATGGTGATTATTAAAAAGAAGGTGTATTTCTGCCTACAGAAGTTGGATAATACCCAAGATGCCAGTAACATCTATTTGGAAGTTAAGCAGTTTGTGCTACTTGATAGAAATTATGTTCCTTAACCAGAGGAATTCTGCAGCGTAGGGGCCCAAGCCTGTAAATAAATGCTTCAAGACGCAGTCTGTAATTACAGCGTGTGAACTCCAATTATTAGCAAACAAAAGCTTCCTAAAAGTAAGTACTATATTTGGTGATAAGAACTGCAGAACAGTAGGAATGATTTAATTCCTATATTGACTAATTAACATGTTTTCCATTAGCAACCAGTGATTCAGGATTTCATTGTGATAAAATAACATTTACCTTTACTCAAAATCCTGTTTATTAAGGGTTGTGCTTAATCACAGTTGTTCAGAAGTAGTATAGATGCTATTTTTCTGATTTATGCTTGTTGCATTCTGAAAGAGAAGAAGAATTATTCACTAAAAAACTGACAATAACTAACAGTAATAACTAACAATAACTAACAGTAGTTAATAGACTACTGTCTGAGAACTGTAACAATCTCTGGCAGGAGAATCAACTACTGCTTC
>JANHGN010015564.1:0-76704 GCA_024605025.1 Megaceryle maxima
ATTATTTTTTTAAATATATTTTTTTCCCCTTCAAAGGTGAAACCTACTTCTCTCTGAAACTTTGAGGAGTTCACCTGGTTGTGGTGGAAGCTGGAGCATGACTCTTGCCTTCCCAGCTGATACAACTGCCTCATGGGTTTTTTCAGTATTTCTTTGTTTATGGTGTTGTCTTAGGTTTACACCATTATTTTTAGATTGTGTAACTAACTAATCTTGGTGATCCATTTCTCTAGTCACTTGTGGATCTTTCTTTGCCTCTAGTATGCCAGAAAGTTGAGGGATGGGTGTCTTCAGTGGTGGGGCTAGCTGGATGGGTGTGGCTTTAATCAAATTAATTCTTTCATGGTGAGTTTCTCTTGGCCAGTAGAAAAATACCAACCCTAACAGGATTCTAATATTGGATCCTGGAACTTATGGGAACTTGTATAGCAAACATTCGCTGTTCCTTGCCACTGAAGTGTTTCTTAGAATATTATATATTGTTAAAAGTCTTGCTTGCTTTCAGAGTTAGCTCTCATTTCCTTTCTGGAGCTAAGGGAGACTATATTGCTTGGATTGCTTTCCCAACAAGTCTTTGTTTAACACATGGCTCTCTATTTGTATTTGCCAAGTAATGGTGTAGAAAATAGGATCAAAAAGTGTGTGTGGGCTGGCTGTCGCTTAGTCTGCTAAGGATGCCTTTAGTCTTTATTTCTCAAGATACCTGATCAGGAAAAGTAACTCTGAAAAATCATCTTGTCCCTGATAGGAGTCTGAAGATGTTCTTTTCCTTGGTTCTCTAGCAAAGGTTCTTTTCTGCAGGTTTGGAGAGGGGTTTATTGGTGGTCCCAGCCCGCTCCCTGGATAAAGTGCATCAGTCCCAGGGCCCCCGCTTCAGCCTGTGGCCCAGGCATGATTCACACACCTGTACTTGTAATCCTGGGCACAGCGTTAGCAGCTTTGCTTCATGCGAGTGAAAGAGATTGTTAATGACAAAGAGGACAGATGTACTTGTGTAAACAGTGGAGGCTTAGTGAGAAACAAGATGGTCTGCTCTGACTGTGCATGATCAGCAAGCACAGCTGGGGGCTGGTGCTGTGAGCTGGAGTCCAATCCATTGCCCCAGCACACCTCTGCCTGTGGGGAAACCCTCAGGAATAATGCAGCTTGAGTTTAGGCAGCGAAGCAGGGCACATACAGCTTGGATAAGCCAGGCCAGCTTTGCCACACAGACCCTGCATGGAGGGCAGCTGTTGGTGTGCAGCCTATTCTGCTGGAGTTGCACTTGCAGAGGGAATGGAATCCTTTGCTGGCAGCAGAAAGAAGTGTGCTCTTAAAAATAAAAAGAGGGATATTTCCACATTGTTGTCTTTAAACATTGTCAGAACTTTACCTGCTTTCATGTTGCAGTCAAAGAAAATTCACTAATTGTGAAGGGGCACGATTGCCCCTCTTTTTTAGGTGAAAAACCCAGGTGTGCATCAACTTTTTGTGGCAATATTAAGAATGATTTGTAAATCTCTTAAAGCAGGACCTTAAAGTCTGAGTAGCTTCTGCCATTCTCATGCTATTTCTTTCCTGCAGATTTGAATGGGATAGATCTGACTCCTGTGCAAGATACTCCTGTGGCTTTGAGGAAGGAGGACACGTACGTCCATTTTAATGTGGACATTGAGATTCAGAAACACATTGAAAAACTAACGAAAGGTATGTGGTATCAGAGACCTGAAACAGGGCCCAGGAGCTTCGAAGGTGGGGACACTAGGCTGTTCCTGATCTAATAAACAGGCTGTCCCTGAGCTGCTGCTGCAAGGCTCAAGATCCAGACAAGGGCAAAAATAGATCTTTGCATCCTGTCTCTTTCAAATTGGTCATTGTGATGACAAGGGAGGAATGAAAAGAGATAAAAAAGCAGCAACCTACTTTACTATGCAGGTATTGAGCTGCTTTATCACCTTCTTAGTCATTGGACAAACTGTTACCTGGATATGGCTGACTGAGTGAAAAGTGCAAGCTCCTGTGAGTGTGCTGAGCATTACAAGAACATGGTATCACTTTTTGAGTAAATGTAACAGATGTGTTGGAGATAATTCCCTCCGGTGTTTGCAGAGCATCTTAATGGCAGATAACAATTATGGCCAAGAGTTACCTGGAAGTTAACTTTTCTGTTAAACCATTTTCTACTCTAGGTGCAGCTATTTTCTTTGAATTCAAACACTACAAGCCTAAGAAGAGGTTTACTAGCACCAAGTGCTTTGCTTTCATGGAGATGGATGAAATTAAACCTGGGGCAATTGTTATAGAACTGTAAGTGACTTGCAATTATAGATGTCATTGACAGAGGAAGTGAACTAGACCTCAGTTACAATGGGTGGCTTGTTGCATCAGGGAAGGCTTTTTGGACTGATTAGATTGACTTTCAGAAGGAATATTTTATTTTTAGTAGAGAAGGTAAGATAAAATGCTTTTAGGCAAATAAAATGGCTAGAGACCCTTCTCAGATACTAGACTGTTTCCAAATAAAATGTAAAAATTTTGTACAAAGTTAAATCATGTATGGGAGCTTTAAATGTTGACCTTGAGCTTCAGATCAGCCATATTTAGAGAAACAAAATCAACTCACGCAAAATCAACTGTTTTGGTATAGAACTTTGTAAAGAGAATCTGACTTGAGACATAGGATATTGATATGCAATTGATTTTTAAGAACATTTCAAAGCATTGTCAGGTGGCTGTGGGTTTTGGGGTTATTTTGTTCTAAATAGACAAAGACCCAGAGGAGCCAATTATGCTGGTGTGGTTCTGATGTGCATCCTACTCTTAGTGTGTGGCCATGAAGGTCTGAGCAAGTTTTCTGAGGTAGGGGTGGTTTTGGTTTGTTGTTTTTTAGAGGGGGGGAGGGTAAACCTTGCAATTCTGGACATCTCTAGGAAGAGCGCTTAGTCTGTGCTAGCTGGAGTACTTCTGAGTAACTGATACTGCATCTCCTACAGTCCAGAGTATTATATTGGAATTCTCCTTGCAAAAACCTTACCTTCATTTAAAAATTGAAATCTTTGTTTTGCTAAAATGATAATGCAGAGAAAATACTGGCTTGAGTTTCTTTTTATAAATCTACTTGTTGCTTCCAGGAAGTCTTGTAAGACATATTGAAAACTTATGGCAATAAGCTCTGTACAGGACAAGCTTTGTAGCGCACTTCTATCTTCCTACGCTGCCATTAACATGTGGATTAACTTGTTTTCTTGTGGTTACAGGTACAAAAAACCCACCGACTTTAAAAGGAAGAAATTGCAACTGTTGACCAAGAAACCACTTTACCTTCACCTCCATCAAACATTGCACAAGGAATGACCCTAGCTGTGAGAATTACGTGAACTGAACCACCAGTTATGGTAGCTGTGTGTAGTAGCCTTAGCCTTTGAGGGGCGGGAGAACAACTGTATTCATGCCAGTAGGTTGGATGGGACCATCACCCACTGCACAGCGCTGCTTCAGGGTCAGAGGCAAACCAACCCTTCAAATGCAAGATTTTTTTTTTTTCCAGTACCTTCCAGATACAGGTGTTTTTCTGAGAGCCCTGAAATATGTTGACTGCTTTTCCTAATTTTGCTGTTCATCATTTTTATCTTAACCGTTACTATCCTTTTGACTCAAATTCCACACAAGGATGGAGACTGCCCCTTTGCCAAACGTGTAGCAATAAAGATGTGGCAGGTCTACTAACTGTTTGTTTACATGTGCTGTGCTATTGTAGTTCCTCTCATCTGCACTTCAGCATCCTTTGTAGCAGGCTGGGTGGCAGAAGACCAGGAGAAAGATAAGGTGGAGCAGGAGGGAGCTGCAAGTGATGTTAAAGTGAGAGAGGGGAGAATGCGGGGTCAAGTGGGGTGATCACAGAAGAGCTCCTCAGTCAGCTGTTTTGCTTTGGTCAGGCCAGGAGGAGAACTGCAGATGAGAACATTGAACTATAATTGTTAACAACCTTGCCTGATCCACTTGTACATGAGACAGGTTAGAATCCTTTAAATTGCCATTACTCCCCAGCAGAGATAATTTTTCTGTGTCTTGACTCCGAGTGATTTGACGAGGTGGGTGAGGGAGGGAGGGAGAGGCTTTCTCCAGGGTTTCTTCCTCAGGGCAGTGGGTGGTTCACCATTTCAGTGAGAGCAGCACAGGCCCCTCAGTGTTCAGGCACTGGTTTTCCAGAGTTTTTGGTAAAGTAGATCTGTTAGCAGGTTGACCCCCCTTTTACGTGAAACTGCTGTTCTTAGGGAAACTGATTCTAAGCAGTATTCTGCATATTTTGTGCAAGTCTGGAAACTTACTCTAAAAATTACCTTGTTATGGAAGTAGACAGGATTATCATTTATTTTCTGTATTTTTGATTTGGTGTGTAATAAGCTGCAGGACATTGGCTTATTATGACACACTTGCATTCACCTTTTGATCTAATAAAGGGACAGAAGTAGAACCCAGTCAAATCTTTCATATATTTGAGTGGATATTTAATACACTACTTTAAGGTTTGATATACTTCTTGCATATCTAACTAGTGCCTAAATACTCTGCTATGCTAACAAAAGAACCAGCTCCCAAAATAGTGTCAAATATCAGGCTTATTCTGAACAGTCGGGATGCAGATGCATCACCAATTCCTCTCTGCTGTCATGTAACCAAGATGTTACATGATGCTTAAGGGAAGGGATGTTAGTTTTCTTTTTCTGTGTCTGTCTACAGGCTGGAGCATTTTTTGCTTTACAATCTTGATTAGGATAAAAAGCTCTTTTTGAATGTCCTAATCTTACCTTCCCTCTGTTCTGGTATAACTAGGGATATTATTTAGGTGTTATGACAAAAGTCATACAACACTTCCTCAAATTCCATTAGTGGTTGGAGGGGGGGGTGGAAAAAGTGCAATTGAATGTTCCTGTTTACGGGTCTTTACCCCAGTGGTATTACATCAGATACATTGAGTATCAAGCCCTAAAAATATATCCCCACAAGTTATGGAAATACCTCTGAATGCAGCATTCTCTATACCAGACAAAAGAAGCATACTTTTTTTTTTTTAATAAAAATCATCCTTTGAATTCTGCAAAAGCAAATAAATCTGAGCTTGGTCAATAGCTCTCTTACCTGCCAGTGGTCTCTATCTGGCTCAGGTCTCTGACCTTCTAAGACTCCATAGCACCAAGGGTCCCTGCAGCAGTATCTACAGCCCCATCTTGCTCAGCAGGGGCCCATTCCAGGGCTGTCTTGGTTCTGCCATCCTCCCCCCTCTGCTGGTGTCACTCACTGATAGCCTGGTGAAAGCACTGCAGTCAGCTGCATGTCCCTGCCCTCCACCCTGTGTTCCCCAAGGGTGACCCTATCTCGCTTCAAGGTGTTAATGTTGGCTGGGGTGGAGACACTAAACATCACAAAGCTTGGTATTAGGGGAAAGAGCCTGAGCTTAAGAGAACCCAATTTTGAAACATGAATGTTCATCACTGTGTGTCATTAGCCACTACCCACATTGAATATGCTCGAATTGCAAACCTGTTGGTTCAGCTGCTTACCTTGACTTTTTCCCAGCTTGTCAATGTCTGTAGTAATGCCAGTTACATGAGATGTCAGCTTTGAAGTATTTTTGTTAAGTACATGAGTAGAGCTTTGTATTTAATTAATTGTGAATTCAGGGCTGTAGAGTGTGAAATCATTTTTAAAGCTGCTCCTATCCTTGGCATTTTTCCTGTGAACTGTCTTTCACCTCAAGGACTACTGCTCCTCACAACACAAGGTTGTGTATTGTTTTATGCTTTAGTGATGTTCTATCTTGTCTTTAATCTTAAATCTAAAGCTTAATACCTGTACTGTAAGAATGTAACACCTAGATGGCAAGTTTAATGGCTGCTTGTACTCTGGCAGTAAAGCTGTAATGGCCTTTCTATAGGGTTTTTTTTATTTGTGGTTGTTTTTCCTCTTTTTTACCTCCTTAAGGCTTACTTTTGTACGGAACACACTTGAAAAAATCCTTTGTGTCTGCATAAGTAAGGTGCCTGTTCTGCCAAAGGCTATGTACTTACCTGTGTACTAACACCTGCATTTAGGGACTTCCTTGAACATCTAGAAGTAGAGGGCTGCTCTCTCGTGTTCTATGAATGCAATCTGAGTTAGGACAATGCAGGTTAATATGGTTTACATACATCCCTTCCACTTCAGGGAAAATTACTTAGTTATATTAGAAAAGAAAAAAGTGAAAAAGGTTGTAAAAAAACATTACCTTCTAAGGAAGCTGAATTGGTCTTAAATACTCCAAGATGAAAACTCAGCTCTTAAACCTTGCTTGATGCTGCAAGTCTGTCTTGAAAGCAGAAAGCAATTATTCAAATTCCTTAGTTTTTAGAGTCCGGGAGCATTGACCTGTATTTCCAGACTAACTGCAATACTTCACAGAGGTTTCCAGCTCTGTACTGCCCTTCAGCTGAGGAGACCTGCATCCTCCCATCATCCTCATTACATGAAGCAGGCTCATTACATGCCCGACTAGCTCAGCATAAGGGTGGGTAACACCATCCTTAGTCTTGCAGCAGCGGTTGTTACTCAGCCTTGATTCCATTCTTGATCCTGGCCATGGCTGTAACATTCTCTGCTTCAATTACTGAACCTATGTCCTTTCTAAGGAAAAAATGGTACTGAAACAAAGCCTTCAGGGTTTAGCAAAAGGAATTTTGCTTTTTATTATAACTTTCCTTTGAATACAGTGTCATTTGTGCTTCTGATCTCTGATCAGAGTTTAAAAAAAAAAAAAAACACAACACCTCACAGTCCTCATGTAAACCCCTGGCCTACAATAACTGCAGCTTAATGATGTGATGGCAAAGGCAGGTAGATAGCATTTTACTTAAAAATTATTTCCACAGGAAATGATTTGATTTACATTTTTCACGAAATTAGTTCATTCACCAACTGGTTACAGAGGCTACATTTAATTAAAACTAGCCACACAGGTACTTCCTTTCTATTGCACGTTTAGAGTAGGTTCAAGTCCATCACAATAAGGTTCTTGCAGCCCAAGAGGAGGGATGAGCTTAAGGTAATCATAAATGCACATAAGATGTCTGTAGCAACTGGATAAAAATTAAATCCTGCAAAAGCTGAAATATACTGAAATGAGACAAGTGGCTTCAAATAGAGCGCCGTTTCCTAAAATCCTGACTGCAGGAAGTGCGCTAGAGTCCATTCCGTTGAGCTGCTGACCAGAAGCTGCAGTTAGGGTTTCTGCACTGGTGGCTGTGTGTAGTCCTTTGAGCCTGGCGGTGGTGGTGGAGGGCCTGCAAGGTAGTCTCTAGGTCCCGATGGAGGCAAGTCTCTGTTAGGAGAAGGTGTATAGTCTCTTGAACCAGGTGGGGGTAGCTGTGGGCCTGGAGGATAATCTCTTGGGCCAGGAGGACCTAGAGGTTGAAAAGGGGGGTGCCCACGTCCATAGCCTCTTGGATCTGGAGGTGGTGGTAGGGGGCCAGGAGGCAAATCTCTCATTCCTAAGGGTGGGCCAGGTAAGAAATCTCTTGCAGCTGGAGGTGGCAATGGAGCACCACGAACTAGGAGGAAAGGTAAACAGGGAGTTAAATGAAATGTTGCTTCAACCTTAACGATGAAGCTCCCGACACATTCCTCATTTCTTCATTTTTTTGGAGCAGCTCTGGGGTGGGTCACTGTCACATGCAAACTTCACAGGCCACATTTTATATTCTAGTGGCTTTTGGCTGCTGGTTTCCATTTTAGACTAAAAAGGCTTGAAAAACCCCACCTGTCCAAGGTTACTAAGCAGGACAGCTATACCGCACCAAGTGTGGGAAAGCTGTGTACCAACAGATGGCAGATGTCGGTTCTGCAACAGCCTTCCAAGAAGCACAGCAGCAGAAGTTAAGTTTTGGTGCACAGCAAGGCAACTGTACCTAGGGGCACAGGAAGAGGTCGAGGCCCGAAGTGCCCACGGAGAGGAGCTGGGGGCGGTCCGTAGCGAACAGGCGGTGGAGGTGGAGGTCCCATCACTGGGGAGGTCATGATAGGTGTCCCAGGGAAAGAAGGCGGGCCTTTGGGACCAACGTTAGCCTGTGCAAGATTAGGTTACACTTCAGTGTGTTACTGCATCAGAGAAGTATTGACGCTGCTGAACACCACAACCACTCACCCAAAGGCCAAGAAGTGGAAAAGAACAAGCAAACAAACAAAACCAAAACAGCAGGGAAAAAAAACACAAACCAACCCCAAAACATATTAAACAAGTAGAAAATAGGGAAAGTTACTGAACCATTACTGTCCCTTCACCCAGGACACTGCTCTCACTACCTAGCAGTGAGTGCTAAGTGTACCTTCTGAGATGACAAGTTTTCTTTAGCAAAAGCTGTACTAAAGAAAAGTTCAATCCCTTTTGAAGCATCTTCAGTGGATGACCCTTTGGTAAAGGGCCTGGCACCTTGAATTAGATATGGAACTGTGCTTAAACACCACAGGTAAGTCAGCTTCTTGGGATTGTTGTAGCCACTCCAAAGTGTTTGCCTGCAGTCCTTAACAAGAAAGATCTCCTTTCCTCAATTCCATAAAAACCAGACTGCAACTGTTCATCATTAGAGAAACCTTTTGAGACAGAGTATAAGCCCTTGGTTAGTTTCATGGAGCATTTTGTTATTTAGCAGTTCAGAACACCAAGCCTGTTAATTCCTCTCCATCAAAGCAGAGTAACACCATATTCAGCCTCTGAATACTCACTGTAGCTGGTTCAATAGATGAAGGTGAATCAGTAGTTACACAGGGGACTTCAGACTCTTTGGAAGAGGTCTGGTTTGTTTGGGTTTGGGGTTTTTTTGGACAGCAAATAAGGACAGTAACAGGATATAGACAAGACAGAACATGATAACAGTTAAAGAAGCAGTAGGGAGTACAGTGAATCATGTATTAGAAATGCTTTCAGGAAGTTGGGAGGCTTTTCAGCTTACCACTCCATCCATTGCTGTGGAAGGGGAGGAGGTTCTTGGCCCACCACCTATCAGGGATGCTACAGCAGGCCCAAGATCTGTAAAGAGAGGCACAAATGCATGTCTTACTGTGCTTGCGATAAGGAACGTGGCTTTACAATGACATTTCTGAAGTGAAAGAATAACTGAGTAAGTTGCAGTTGGTTGCAGGCCAACTTACCAGGAACAGACATTCTTCCTGGTAACTCTGGTGGCCTTCGTGGAACAGGGGGGCCATCTACCACTGTACCTTAAGGGGAAAAAAAGACCCCAAAGATCCCAATCAACATGTGCCTGAGCTACTTCTATTTAACAAAAAAAGAGACCCACATGTGTATTAATAAAGCACATATCAATACTTGACACTACCCCTAGAACCAAGACCAGTCCTTAGTGTTCTTCAGTTTGTAGTATAAGAGAGTTATCACAGAAGGGAAGCTTCACTGCTTACCAAATTCACCTCTTGAGCCTTCCCTTCGAGGAGCAGAAAGAGGCCGAGCAGGAACTTCTATCATCTGCGTAGGTGATGGATTTCCTCCACTCACAGGTGATGGGCCAAAAGAGCCATCTCTACTCAAGGGCCCTATGCCAAAGGAAAAAATGCTTGATTTAATTTCCTACAATTTATCATGGCCTTGGGTTTTTTTTGTTTGTTTGGTATGGTTTTTTTGTTTGTGGGGGTTTTTTTGTTTGTTTGGGATTCTTTTTTTGTTGGGGTTTTTTGTTTGTTTTTTTTTTTTCTTTTAAAATACACTGACTCTGAGAGTAAAGTTTTGGGAGAAACAGCAGCAATTACCTCGTCGGGGTGGGACTTGGCGATTGGGTCTGCCTGGAGTTGGCTTTACAATTAACGGTCTTTGAAGCATGATGATTTTTTGGTTTACTTCTATTAATCTAAATTTAAAACACAGGAGGTTATTATTCATGTACATGTAACATATTTGTTATAATTTAACAAGGCAAAACTGCATTGTAAAATGTTACAGCTTTCACCAAGAAATCTTAACTATTAAGACAGCTGAGTTTAATATGCCCTGCAGATTCAGAGCACATAGGCTACCTGAGCACCCTGCATTGTTTGAGCTCCTTCTCTCCTAAGCAACACGCAGCATGTTCAGAGAGCAAAAAATTGGTCTGTACTGTACTTACTTTTGTCTCAGGTTGGCTGCTTCTCTTTTTTCTTCAGCCAGAGCTCTCTCAGCAGAGCGGGCAATAAGCTATTAGGGAAGATTTTGTCAACTGCATTAACTGCACCAACCTGAAGTCAAATACAAACTGTGTCACAAAAGAACATTCTTACCCAATTATCATGTGCCTTTTTCTCATGGGCAGCAATCTGAGAAGAAAAGAATCAGTTTAGTTTATTTTATCCAACAACCCAGTACAGAGCAGTGGAATGGAATGAAATGACGCAGTAAAGGGTGACAATAACCATCAAGCAAGAAGTTTACCTGGTTTTTGTAAGATCTCTCTGTTTTTTGCAATTCTTCTTCCATATCTTGGATCCTTTGCCTGTACAAAAGGAAAAAGAAGGGAAGCAGAAGTTTATTTCAGCTATTGAAGAAAATGAATTCAAAGGAAAACAACAATCTTCAAAAACTGAAGTTACTTGTAAGCTTTCACTTCCTCGATAGCCAGCACAGCTTTTTCATCTGCAGCAGACAATTTCTGCTCCTTCTCCTGACGCTCATACTCTTCCTGGGTTAGTTTTCTGCATATGAAAAAGACAACCAACCAACCATATAATTCCATCATTCTACATCTATTACAACTCAAAACCAAGATATTCCCCTGCTAAGAACAGGGATATCAGAATCTGTAATAATGTGTGAGAATACGAAGAGAGAATGAAGAGAGAAATTTTTTTTTTTTTTTTTTCAAAGAGAGACAGAAATACTGTCTTTTGAAACCAACAGGCAAACCCTCTGTGTATAAAACTTGAAAATCAAGGATGTGGAGGTGACTGGAAAGTTCTGTCAGCACCTTAAGATCTGTCAGAATCTAGTAATTGCAGACAGTTCATGTCTTCAGATCCTGTAGTTCACTTACCAGTTCTACAGCTGGCAATCCAGATCTACAAAGGTATAAACTAGGAAATATGCAGAACTGACATCTAACCACAAGAAATGAAGAAATTAATGTGTACTGAGAAAGGGAGAATTTAGGGCTCAGGTGACAAACCCATTCAATAGTGATCAAACGTATGGAAAGAAGCTTTTTTTCTAAGTCTTCTCCATACCTATTATTACACGACTGATTTCCAGAGTCTTTTTATAACCTCATGGGTCACAGGAATGACCACAGATACGCAATTAGTTCTTCACTGCTAGCAATTCAGTCAGCTGATGTCAAACTCAGACTTTAGTCCTTTGAGAATGCAAAAAGCTCACAAGGCTAAAATACTAAGCTTCTACTTTATGAGAATTAGACTCAATGAGCTGACATCAGAAGAACTGAAACAAATCTTAATGGCCACTGTATACTCCTTGACATTTCTGGACAGGGTGACATAACAACCACAGAATCTGCAGACCAAGCCACCCATTTCCCTTCTCCAAAAGTTGTTTGCTTGTTCTGTTGGTTTGTTTTGTTTATTTAATGGTAAACAGCAATATCGTGTGTGCAAAGTGACAGTCTTTTTAGAATCTGCGGAATGGTGGAAAATGTAAAAATGTGGTACTAGCTTCAATCATTCTGAAACAATAATCATCACTTCTTATTCCAAATACAACTTCAAAGTTATTTGATCATTCTGAGCAAAGAGCATTTGGATAGTGCTATGACACAATATGCCATTTAGTAGAAGAGTAATAAAAGCCTTACTTCTGGAGTGCCATCTCTTTCTGCTGGTAAAGTTCACCAAGAATCTCCACTTTCTGCTGCAGTGTTTTGCACTCATTTTCCAGTCGATCTTTGGCTGACTGGAGCAAACAGGAGTCATGCTCCAGTTTTTTTATTTGCTCTATTGGAGAGGCAAAGGTAGGTGAAGAAGTTGAAGGAAGTTGCAATGAGAACCATTATGCCACTTAAATGTTGCTTATTTTTAAACTGCGAACAGCATTTCACCCTAGGCAATTATTTTGCTAAGCTCACCTTCCAGCTCATGTCTTGCTGCTACTTCATCACTGAGTTTGGACTGCAGAAGATTTCGGTCTTCTTCAACTATGGATAACATAGTTTTCACCTGGAAAGAGGAGCAGAATGTTTATGATCTGAGACACAACAGTAATGTGACAGTATTTATTAGACATCTTGTGCAGCATACCCTAGAGACATCCATCATCTGCTTAATCTGAGTCTTCATCTTCTCACCCTCATTATCTAGAAGAGAAAAATATATTTGTTTTTCCCTGTTTCTTAACCCCAATTCTCTGGACTCTACAGCTGTTAAAAAGAAAAAGACAACACTCCCTACACTTTAATCTGGGACAGTTCTCTTACATGGTTTAAAAAAAAAATAAATAAAAGGACAGGGGGAGGTGATAAAGGCACACTAAAAAAAAGTACACTAGCAAGTCCATGACCGGAACAACAAAACTATTAAATTTATTCCAAAAGGCTTTCAAAAAAATCCTTCTTGTCACTTCTAGACATCACACTAATATTAACGTGAATGCGGTTATCTGTTACTGAACACGGTATCTGAAAATCAAAAAGTGGGAATTTCCAGCCCACATATACTGTATGGTTAGAAAAAACATCGGGACAGGATGGACAACTTCATACCCAGAGATGCAGCAAATAATACATGTGCAGCATCAGGAATGACAAACTGCCTGAGTAGTTTTGAAAGTGTCTATTTCAGTCTTTCAGATTTAAAAGATGTGATTACCTAAGTAAGTCATCTATCTGGAGGTAAGCACAACACTCATTAGAATTTCATATTAAAAACAGATGTCACATAACAAATCTGAGATTCTCAGCCTGTGGAATGTTCTTAATTACTAACCTTTATATGCAATCTTTAAAACTGTGCCATTACACTTCTGATGTACCTAAAAGCAGTTTTTGTGATTTCTCCCTTCAGTTAGGAGATACTTTAAGTATTAAAGCTACCAGTCTCTTAACCCACAGGCAGCTACGTGCATGGATTCCCCTTGTTCCCCCATACGACATGGCACTGCATCTGCTTTAGCCACTGGGCATACCCTCCAGTAGGATTACTGTACCTGGCAACTCTCCATTGGCCAAATCATCTCCTGTGCTCCATTCACGCCCTTCGTCATCCTTCTTGGCCTCAGATGCCGAATCCATGTCAAGCTGCTTCAGCTGCATAATGCAGTTAGTTAAAACCTAGTAATGAAATAAAAGTTTCACTGAAGAAGAACAGCTCTGCATTTTGTAAATTATTTCAAAGTATTTTATGATGTGTAATATTGAAAAGCGAGCTTGTTTTAAAGAACCTACTTCAATTTCATTTTCTTTGTAGGCAAGTGCTTCTTCAATGTCCTTCTGAGATTTCTGATACAGTTTGATCTGCTCACTGAGCTCAGTGTGCCTCTCACTCCAACCTTCAGCTTCTTTTAGCAGCTGTACAAAGCACCAAGGCAAGATGATTACTTGTTTTATTTTTAGTACAGGGTGTATATATAATTAAAGTCTATTTCACTGCCAGCTCTGGTGATAACTGATCACCATGGGTCACAGATAAAGGGTAACCTTCATAGTTATCACACTCATCACTAGTGCATTGGTAGAACTGGATGCTGGGAATCCTTGTGCAGTTTATGTTATTAGGTGATTATACAAATTTAACACTCTCTCAGCTAATAACCCAACATCAGAAACAATCTGCCACACACTTCAGAATATGAGGAATTAATTACAGTCCAGAGGTAATCAAGACAGATACCTTAAAAGGCCATCAACTTGGTATACAGAAAAAGGAAACAGATTTACAATTATTTGTAGAATAACTAAAAGGACATTTCAGAGCTAAAGATGCTCCCCATTTAGTTTGGCTTCAGAACTGCTTTTTGGCAGTTCTTTACCATTACTTCCTTCAGTCCTGATCCCAAGTAGCAATCTACCAACAATGCAATGGCTACCCACAGACTTTCTGTAAGGCTGCTGACAAAAATTGAATCATAGGAACTGGCAAACCCTTCACACTGAAAACATGTGGCTCACCTGCACAAAAAGCACATGCAGGCAGGTTCAAGGGGGTTAAATTTTATCTTGATAAGAAAAAATGTGGACTTCTGACACATTAAGAAAATGGAGACACACTGAAGTTATATTCAAGAAAACTTGGAATAAAGCCCCAACATATCACCAAAAAGAGAAACAAAGTTGCCTGGCTGGTGTATAACTTACTTGTTCTTTGCTCTTTTTCAGCCTAGCATTCTCTTCCTGCACATGATGAAGCTCAGATTTCACCTTTTCTTCACTTAGTTTAGCTTCATTAAGGGCTATCTGCACCTACATATGAAACAAAAAAGAATAAAAAGACAAAGTCAAACAGTAATGGAGCAAGACCTGGTATTACCTGGTAAAATGGAAAAGAAACATCCTGGAATCTGCCAAGCTAGCATTTTCTATTACATCCTAGATATGAATTTTCCTGGTACAATAACTTGTGACTATTGAGAGGATGTAGATAATGCTTTACCTCTGAAAGCTCTACAGAATGCACACTGATAGCCTCTTGAAGTTTCTCCATGGACTTCTGGGTTTCAGAGATCTATACAAGAAAAAGATGAGCAGTAACTTTGTATTAGCCTGGTACATGCCTTGGCCCCAGTAATTATTTTACCCATGTGATTTGGAAGTGCAAAAGTAAAGTCAAAACATCAAAAAATTTCCACTTAAAGTGGCCATTAGACTAGCAGCAACATAGCACTGCCTTATCAGCAAGGTAAGGAATAGAAACAAACAGCACATTAGAAACAACTTCCCCCTATGACTCTGCTAGTTGATGGCTGGGAAACTTCCCTGTACACCTGCACAGTCTAGAACAAAAGTAACGTGCTGCTGTCATTAGCAACAACCTTTGATCAGAACGGTATCAGAGACCTTGTTGGACCTTACCATTACTACAGAAAATCAGGCTTTAGAAAGAAGAAAAAAGAAAACAAATACCTCTGGACAAGAATAATGAGGGGCAGCTTAGAGATCTTGACACTTACTATTGAACTACAGGCTTCCTTGAAGCACAAGAATGTGTCTTACCAACCTGAAACTTTCTGCTCGTATTGTTAAGGAACTTCCTGGCTCCGTCTAGGAAGTATTAGACTAGCCTCTGACTTGAATACATTGGTGTGTGTGTGAAAGCATTAAACCAGAAGTCCATCAAGATCTTACCGGAAAAACAAACCAACAACAACAACAACAAAAATCAACAGATTCTCTCCCCTGATCTTGGGATGAACCTGAAATTTTATTTCAGTTCTTTTTTTGAGTTGGTTCATCTTGTTTGCTCTACCTCTATCTGTTTACACACCAGGCTGCAACCAGCTTTTAAGGCACATTAGGTTAAGGACAATATAAGACACGAGTGTGATTGCTCTTACCTTGTTCTGTTTCTTCTCATTCTTTTTTCTCTCTGTTTCAAGCATTGTGTGCAGATTTTTTACTTTGTCGTCTAGCTGACGATTTGCTTCTTCCAGTCCTTTAACAATATCCTAAAAAAATCCCCAAAGAGTAAACAGTTAACTAAAGCAAGTTATTGATGTTTTTGCTTTCAGTACAGTTAACTGTTTCTTACCTTAAGCCCTGCAGTTTCATCAGAGAGAATGTCTTTTTGTTCTTGGGCCACTTTAACAGATTCCTTTGCTTCCTTTATCTAAGCACAGAAACAACCAAACAGAACTGAGGAAACTGCCACTACAATATTCAGTAAGAATAGAAAATAAAAATATTAACTGTTGCATTGATGTGTCATTAAAAGAGTAACAGAAAATTAGGAATCAGAGGATAAGACTCTAGAACAATACCTTTTGATCATATTCAGACATTTTTTCTAAGATTTCTGTTTTTTCTTGCAGGAGGTTCTTAATCTTTTCAGCAAGTTGCTTTTCAGTCACTAGGAAGAAAAAGAGAAGGCGGCTCACAGTAACTATACTTTGCATCTTGGGGGGTCAGAATCTCAGAGCCATCATTACTACCACTTCAGGGAACATTTCCAAGTAAGGACTGAAGCGTAAATCAAAATAGTGCCAATTCCCTGGCAGCCAGCCCTTTCTGCAGGAGTCCAAGCATTTCCAGATTTCATTTAAAGTTAGGATTGAAAACAAGACGATAAAGCATTGAACACCAACACAAAGCATATAGCTCGTGCATCCATTTCACAGAAGCTGGTCACAAGAATGCGCAGCAGAGTAAGGTGCTGACTACACAGAGATAAGGTACATTCAAGGAAAGAATTGGCAGCAAGTATGTTAGAGTAGTCTCAGACTGCTGCTGTGATATCCAGGGAGATGCAACACCTTCCTAATGATCACCTCTTTCTGCTATATTGAAACCAAATGTTTGGTCAGCAAATAGGCTGAAAGCTCTGAAATAACTACTGGGAACAGAAAAGAGACTGTCAGCTAGCAGACAGCATCAGTTAGCCTCCAGGAACTGCACTGCTTTCTAACAGACCTCAAAAGGACTATGAGTAAGCAATAGTTCTTCAGGCATTTGTTTCTCAGCCTAAACAAGTCACCAAACAACCCTTAGGATTCAGGATGAAAATCATTAACATACTTAAATTATTCTATTGCAAATTAAAGAACATTCAATTGCCATTATTTTTCAAGTCCTAAATCACCCCCAGATCTGAACACCCAAAGCCCCACTTGCTTCACAGCAAATCCTGCAGCACAAACAGGAAGTACTGGTTGTTCCAACTGCATCCCACAGGGTGCAATGGCAACTACTGCTACTCCTCCTTCCCCACCCACACAAAGGCTTTTGGGCCAGAGGGTCCCCATTAGAGAACCACCAACAAGTGACTGCAGAGGTGCAAGACAGTTCTCAGAAGTCTGAGGGGGGTAGGAATCCCTGCATTAAGTTGGTCTCCCAATTTTTCCACTCTTCATAAGAGTGGATAATACATTTTATTTGTGAGCCTCCAAACATAATCTCTTTTAAATTATTTTTGTCACTGTTAATATTCCTCTATTTTGGATAAAGATTTTAATAACAACACGACCTTTATAATCTTGAAGAATATCTTCTGTTCTTAAACTTTAGTAGTTTCTATACAGTATCATGGAGAATATTGGGGGGAGAGAATGATTAGATCTATGTTCCTTTCTTTTTTTTTTTTTAATGGTTAGCTGCTAAGTAATTTCTACATCACCAGTACCAATGTTCTTCCCCTTCCAACAATAATTGTTTTGTACTACAGAAATCACCTTACAGATCTCTAAGATGGGTCTTTCTTCAGCTCATCAATTCTGCATTAATTGTATAGAAGGAAAATGCGGTGTAACTACAATGCAACTGTAGAGGAACGACTGATAAGTAGTACAGTTTGTGAGTAAGAAAGAGTCAAAGAGCTCATGTGAAGACAATTCTTTCATATTTTCATTTTGTATTCAATCATGAATTTCAGTATCACTGTACCCTCAATTCTATTTCTTTTCCATTCAGTACTCTTTAATTTTATACACTTGAAGCTGGAGAAATGTTCTTGTAAAAAACAATGTGCTAGCCCCAGGAACATCTGCATATTTAGGTCTACAATTAGGTGTCTCTGCAACTGTACAGCAGTCAGTTCCAGGCTCCCCTCAATCCAAACAGGCAAGAGGAACTAGCTACTGCTTTTGTAAGAAGCAACAAGCAAAAGCAGATCCACTGCTAGTCAGAAAACAAAAATTCTGACCCACTACCACTGTACCAGTGAACCAATGGATCACATTTGTGTTGAACAAGATGGAGTTTTCCTTGCCCTTTCATTTGCAGGTGCAAGCCGCATTCTTTCTCCTAATCAAAACATTATCAAAAGCAAAACTGACAAAAACCCCCTCAGATTCAAGTAGGTACCACCTACTGGCCTACCATAACCTTAGACTCAGCATTCTCACTGAAAGGGAGCAAAGATGAATACTTGGTCCTCTGAAACAAGTTTCAAAACTTTTAAATGCTTAAGCGTCAAGTAAACTGAAAAAGCAGAGATACTTACCTTGATATATTCTACTCTTTACCTATAAGAGAACAAGAGGGAAAAAAAAAAAAAAAAAAAGGAAAAAGAATTAGACATAAGAAGTGGTAAATTAAAAAAAAAAATCCCTATAGAAAAAAACTCTGCAATTATATGCAGATTAAAGAAACATACAGAAAACATCTATCACTGCCACTGTGAGTATTGAATAACACTACAAACAAGCTTAAGCTCTTTTCTAATAAAAGCTCCTAGGTTAATGCCTTGTCCTAGAGCCTGAGTGAATGTCTGTTTAGTCAGTCACTAAAACGATAGCAGTAACTGCCCACCAATTTGCATCAAAGAAAATTAAGCAATTATGCATCAAGTAGTCATGAACTAGCAAGCACAACACATTTGTATCCCAGTTCTGATCCTTTTAAAGTGATGTAAATTTACATGATAGTTGCTCATTTTGAAATTGACATGGTTAAAAGATTTTCAGAGGCTTTGTTTTATTTTATGCTGTTCTATCAACACTATTTTGTATTTGAAATGTATTTGGTGTATTCAACTGCAAAACTAAGCAAGGAAAAAGCTACCAGTATTGTTAGAGAAAATAATTTTTTTTTTTTTTTTTTTGTCAAGAAAAGAAAGTATTCCTACGACTTCCAGAGAGTATCATGACTGAACTGGACAGCTTTAAAATAAACTGCCCTATTTTGAGTTTTGTCTATCAGTTCCAAGGAGATGCATGACTCTACTCGAGAGCTGGTGATGGCTTTTTTCTTGCACAGACAATTACCCATGTAGTAAAGAGAAGGACAAATGCAGAGTGAGAAGAAGAGTGGGGAAAGGGCTCTCCAATGAGAATTAAGATCAGGTGTGATTCAGGAGAATTAAGATCATTTTTCTAAATGCAGTGCCTGTAAGCAGCTGAACAATATGAAGTGTGGAGGACTAGCTGCTTGCTTTCTAGATAGTGAGCAACAGGCTTATGCACATGGAAGGCTTCTCATTTCAGAGATCTGCTGATCTTTCCTTCAGCCTTCTTGACTTACATAATACTCCCCCTCTTTTGTTTTCAAACTGACCCTTACTAAAAAAAAAAAAAAAATTTCAATTAATAGCTTAAAGGAAATGCTTCTTAGCCTGAAGAAAAATACAACTTACTTTAGCTACTAAGCCCAGTATTTAGTTCAGATTAATGCTCTAAACAGAATAAAAGTAAAAATGCAGAAGAGTACATAATGCTTTGGCCCCCTGTAACACTGAAATAGTTTAACTATGCAAAAGACTGTGCAAGAAGTGAATTACCAGCAGGATTCCAAACATGAAGTATACTCACCGAAAGGCAGGTCCTCCAGAAAATTATAGCAAGTGTGGCAATTCCCACTAAGGCAGTGATAATAACAGGCTCCCATGGAAGTCCATGGAAATCAGGCCCAGGACGAATTTCCTCAGGCAGGGTAGCAACCAACTGAAAAATAACAGCATTGACAACTATGAATATGCTTTCATTAAATACTCAAGCAAACTAAGCAGTGAGCCAAGTGCTTTTATTAATCTCATAAAACCAGAGAACCATCTAGAGCTTTCTCGCAGCTTTTTTGTGCAAACTGGAAACCGAAAATGAAGAAAACCACAAAGCAGCTTGATCCTTCTTACATTTCAACTCAAAAGGCTCAGTATCTAGAAGACACCTGACAATAATGATCTGCTGGCAAAGAACAACTACACCAAAATAAGCTGATTCACATATTTTGTGTTGCACAGCACTAGTAATTTGATCAGTTTCCAAATAAAGATATAAATATGTTAAAATATAGGAAAAAAAAAAAAAAAACCCAACACCCTAGCTTTACAGATGGATGTTCATACAATCCGGTAAGAGCAGCTCAGATCTTTTACCACTGTCACCCTGGTCACAGGGTCATGTGTCTCGTCATACGACTGACTATCTGAAGGCCAGAGAGCACCAACTACCTGAAAAAGGTGTGAATACCATGTACAGCTTACAGGGCTGACAGACATGGCGCTCAGAAAATAAACTGTACCAACCACACAGAAATCGCTGCCTTCTCCCTGTCTGTAACTGACAGAGGTGCGAGATTAAAACGAGGGCACGTATCTTCCACTGCGGAGCTCAATATCGGGGCGAGCCAGTGTCTTTGCTGGCACTCTCTCCCCTCAAACGCCAAGGTACGCCGAGCAGCCAGGCAGCGATCCCTGCCGTGTTGACGCCAGCAGACGCCTCCGCTCCCGCGGGACTGCCCCACATCGCTGGGGCGATGGAAAACAGCCCCTTCACCCATGGAACAGGGCAGGTGTACGCAGAGGTGACCCACTCAGAGAGGCGGGGCAACCACCGTCTCGGCCCGTCTCCCCCGGGAGGGGCTGGATTACTTCTTGGAACGCCGAATCCCCCGCTTTCGACCGGCGCAGTCCCTCCGCCGCTTGTCACGGCCGCCGGCCGTTAACAGCTCCCAACGGCCGGCGACGCAGCAGCGTCCGCGACAAGCCCTCCCCCGCTCCCTCCCTCCTCTCCTTGTCCACCTGCAACAGCCGCCGCGCCGGGCGCTCCACGAGACGCGCGCCGCCGCCGCCTGCGGGGTCCATGGCGGCGCGAGCCAACTTCCAGGCACACGTCAGCCCAGAGTGACACCCCCACCGCGAGCCCCGCCCCCCCCCGGCCCCGCGCGCGCGTCATCGTCGCGCGCCGCCGCCCGCATGCGCAGCCGCCACATCCCCACCACTCACCCGCCTCAGGAGCTCCCGGGCCGCGGGCGCCACCGCTTCGCCGAGGGCTTTCCATGAGGGGGTGGCGTCGGCCTCCGCCCCACCTCCTGCGGGCCGCCCACCGCCCTCGTCGGGTGCTGGAGGGAGAGAGAGGGAGAGGTGTTACCTCATGGAGCGGCCGTGCTTGCGTCAGCAGCCGCCGCCAGCAGGGCTTCCTGATGGGGAAGGGCTGCAACGGGGAGCCCTTCCTCACCCTGCCCCGGTTTCAGCAGCATCTTAGGCGAGTCAGGGTATTAGAGAAAGAGGCAAAAGTGCCTACAAAGGATAGCGATATACCAGGGGCTGCTTTAGAAAAGGTACCACATATTGGGACACAGATACACAGTCAGTTTGCCAAGCCTGCCTCAGACAGAGCACATTGAGCTCCTTCAGCAGCAAGTCAACAGCAACAAGAGTGCATACACTCAACTCCTAATCAGTAAACCTACATCTCCTGAGATGTTTATAGCACTGTTAGAATGGAATAAGCTTTAAACCATAGGCTTCAGATCAGGGTAGAAGTCTGTCTCCTCACTGCTAGCATTGCCACATATACAAGGTTAAGCAGGTGTAAACCACTTGCCCAGCCTGTCATTACACTGTGGAACAACTGCAACCAGTGGTTAGAGCATCAGCCCTGTTTCTTAGCACTTCTAGCAGTCCTCATAGGAATTCCTGGCAAACAGTATTTATTCACCATTAAGGAAAGAATGGAAGACAGTCTAAAGTACAAGGGAACATCTGACTGCTTAACCACTTAAGTAATCCATCAGCCATTTCAAATTCATTAGGCATTTTGCATTCAACCTAGTTTTCCTCAGAACTTCTTAGAAGCTACTCAGAAGTTCTTGGCTATGGGGATGGTACAGTACCTCAGTAATGTACAAAAGCTATGAAAGATGTGCCTTTTTTTTTTTTTAGTAAACACTCAGTGGAGATGGATTTATTAAGCATAATCAGAGGTGAATGCAGAACAGCAAAGCTGAGCTTAGCACCAAGAATGGAGTCAAAGGTGGTTTCATGCCAAAACAGAGCTGGGAAAGATGACAGCAACAGAACCATTCCTTGGCATAATGACCAATCTGCATAGCTCAGCACTCTTGCTCCAGAGGGAGAAGGCCTCAGCAGAACAGAATCAAACATTTCTCCTACTCCTAACAAACACCTTAGCCAGAAATGACTGAACTGCTCGAGGGAAGCTACACTCCATCCTTCCAGGAAAGGAATAGAGGCCAGAGTCACAAGTTTAAAAAAAGCGAGAAAAGGGAGCTTGTGATTCTGTAAGTAACCTAATGGTTAGACTGTCAGTCCCCCTGCAAGGAGGGGGAAACATGGGCTGATGGTATACTCCCAGTGATTTCTGCTCTTAACCCACTACCTTCTTGAGACACAGTCCACCACCCTGAGCACAGAGCTCTGACTATGACACTTACAGGACAACTTTTATTTCTAAGGAGTGCAAATAGGTAGTAGAAAAACGGCCCTGCTGAGATGAGTGGTAGTGAGGCAACACTGCCACTAGAGGGACTGTTGCAGATTAGGGACAACCATTAGGATTACAGCAACATACAGTACAAATATTAGGGAAATAACTTAGTGTTTGCCAAAAAAGCCACCATTCAACTGTGCTCTGTTTAAAAGCAAAAGAACAAAATAACCAAATTCCAAAAGGTTACCTGCAGCAGTATCTTCCCTGGCACTCTGTCCTGAATCAATTGACCCAAAGGAAGTATCTTCCAGCAGGGATCCTCTTTCACTATGATACCCTTTTTCATCTTCTCTATGATCCAAGAAGTTTGCCTCTTCATACTCAAATGGAACACCACTAACCCTTTCCTCCTCCTTGATTGGCTGTTCTGGTCTCTTATCTTCAGGCTGCTGAAATTCCTGATTGCTCTCACCAATGGCATTTGGGTTTCTGATGGAAACTCTGTAAGATTCAGCCTCTTGTGTACCATCTGTGACAGACAGGAAGACATGAATTAAGCATTGAGCTAATGTGCATTTCCTACCCACGGCTGTCTTCACTGAAATACTGCTTTTGACAAAATGTTTTGGACGTTTTCCAAACACTTGAGTTTGCATATTGATTCCAATACATTCTGTATCAGCTTTCAGGAACAACTACTTAAATGTTTATATGGAATTTTATGCAAGGTATCAATGAAATATTTCGAAGTGAAATATTTGCATCGTTCATGACTTCATCAGAAATCACATACTTAACATGTACTACTGTAAAAGGAGTCTAGCTAAGAGCATTATCTTACTACCTTGCACGTTCATTAGAAAAAAACCAGCAAGTTTGCAGCACTCTACTGTTGGTTCTTCCTCCATCAAAAAATCTGTCTTTTCAGTATTTCTACTTAGGCACATTTTTGTGAATGTGGGCAAAACTAGGATTACAGGGACACCTGAGATTTTAGGTGCATGGATTTAGTGCCCGAACTTTGCATTAACTACTAGGTCTCTCAAAATTAGATGTTTTCTAGTTCAGGAAAAAAACAACCAACCAACCAACAAAAGACTGCTCTAAACCCTCCAGAAAATTTATCACATTAGTCCATGTGAATCCCTATTTCTTGAGAGGAGGTGGTATAGACACGACCTGAATGGCTCCCTCTAGCTGTATCCATACATGGATACCACTTATCTTACACAGAACCTGAACCCTAAGAGCAGACATGCTGAGCTCCACATTTACTCTCAGGATTTGTCCCTGGGCCACCCATCACAATGCTAAAAATATACCTTAAAAATAAGCAAAATCCCAGCAGATTCCACAGGGCCTCTTCCAATTCTGCTCCCTAACCCTCTTCTTAAAGCTCCTCCGGGTTACACAGCATTGTCTGGGAGAGGGTTTTACTTCCATTTCATCTGTTTACTAACTGGTTTAATATCCTACCTTGAACATGCAGCTGATCATCTTCATGTTCTGGAGCAGATGCAAGTGGAACGCTGTCACTTGCGGATGAATATTTACTCCTTAAAGAATATATTAATTCTTGAATATCGTCCATCAGTGCGCTCTCGTCATCATACAAATCCATTTCTTTCACCACCTCCTCTTTATTTTCCACCACTCTGGAATCCAGCACTTTTCCTACAACATCCATAATGCTTGATTCTGAAAACTCAAGTATCTGGTCCAAAGCTTTTTCTGTATCTTCATTATTATGGCCTGCCTTCCGAGCAAGCTCCATCTCTACCTTCATGTCATGAAACATGGCTTCTATCCTAACCACGTGCTGAAGCCCAAGATACTTTTGTAGACGTATTACACGCTTTTCATCAAGAAAATCTCTTATTATTGTGAGCTGCTTCACAGACTCACTTAAGTCTGTTATAGTGTCATCTGTGGCTGCTGAGCTGTCAGCAGGGCTGTGGAAATGTGCAGATTGCTGGTGGTCATTTCTTGTATGCTCTAAATTTTGCACTTTTTTAGAGTCTTTCTGTGAAATACCCTCTGGGAGATGGTATTTCCTTTGGTTAAAGTCACTGTTGTCTTCGGTGTCAGGAGACTGGAAATTATGTTCTTCCACTGCTGATTGTTCCTCAGCTTCATAAGGCTTATTGTGTTCCACAATGCGCCCCATCTCATACATTTTAGCATCTTCACTCACTGGTACATCAACTTCTTTGTTCCCAGTCTCGCTTACGTCTTGCATGCTGGTAGCTTTTTTAACCTCTTTGGAAAATGAGTTTGTTTCCTCTCCTGTTTCGTAAGCAGGATTTGTGCTTTCTGAAACAGCTTTGCTGAGTGCTTCTAATTCAGGGTTTGTACTTTTAACATTTAGTGTATCACCCTGTACTTTTGCAGACCTTGCTTGTGACAGCTTTGCACTTGCAGCATTCTCATCTTCCAGTAGCTCTTCCTCTTCTTGTTTCAGGCCTGGCTCATCTTCAGCATCTGGCTCTTCAGATTGCAATTGTGTTCTTTCTTTTGATAAATTTGTGCCAAGATTTCTGTCTGAATCTTCATCCTCAGTATGAGCAGTTCCTTGCTGAGTAAGATTCTCTGTATTAGTATTCTGTGTAGTGCTTTTTGATTTTTCTTCAGGGGAACTTTTCCCAATGCTTTCTTCAAATACTGTCATCTTGCCAAGATTTCTTGAAAGCTCTTCTTTCACATCTGCCTCTGAATACTCAGTCTCATTTTCCCATGGCCTAGATTGCTCAACAGCTTCTCTACGGCTCGGGTCTCCCTCCCCTGCAGGGGTTTCTTTCATGTTCCTCATGTTCATTTCAGGTTCCTCATTACGAGAGGTTGATTTGTGATTTTCATCGGTCTCCCCTGCTTGTTTCAAACCTTCCTCATATCTTGGAATTTCTTTCTCCACAGCAGGAATTCCATACTCCAGTTTCTCTTTCAAGACATCAGTATATCCTAAGTCACTTTGAGATGCATTTTCTACCTCTTCCACCACTTTGGCCAACACATCAATAGGAGGCTTGTTCTCAGCTCTTCCTTTTTCCTTTGTCTTCTCCCATAACTTTTTGTGCTTTAAATGACTTTCCAAGACCTCTCCCAAGGTGTCATCCCCCAACTTTTTCTCATCTTTCTCTATTTGAGAAAGCAGCATTCTGTCCGGACTTTTGTTGATATCACCAACAGATGATTTTAAAGCATCCTGATTGCTTTTAACAAATGATTTGGACTCAAGGTCATGTCCTGGACTAGGCAAAACATGAGGATCAGGCACAGCTGTACTCTTCAGCTCTTCAGTACGTGACTCAGTTCCATCAACGGTGAGTTGCTCTTCAGACTGTTCAGTTTTGTTTGTTTTTCCTTTTGCACTTAGATCACCTGTACCTACAGGTTCCTTTCTATGAAGTTCTTTGGCAAGATGCTCAGATTGAGTAGTTGCTGGTGCTTCTCTTTTACTAATTAGCATCACCTCATCCTGTTTCTCCTTTGCTTGTTTATATTCAGACCTGTCCACACTTAAACTATCATCCAACTTCTTACTTTCAGTCAAGGCATCCTTAATTAATTCATCTGAATCAGGTTCTTCCTCATTGTCTCTTTGGTTATTTAGCTCTGTAGCACCCTTTGCATCTTCATCAGGTTCATGATTTTGTGACTCAATGTCATCATTTTCATCATCTTCTAAATCCGCTGGGGACGTACTTTCTTCCTCTGACATAAAAGACAGCAAAGGAATTTCTTCAGACTCATCTGCAAAGTCTGGCTCCTCCTCTGCATCATGAGCATCAATGCTCTTATCTTCATCCAAATCATCTTCCAGCGATGTAACAAGGCGAGTCACCTCATCATCTGATACAACAGCATCAGCAGTTGAGCCAAATTTTGTTTTCAAGTTCACAGAGAACTCTCTGTTTAAAAGTGTATAGGCATTTACTTCTTCATTCTCTTTATCAAGTTGACTGGTTTCACCCTGAGGAATACTAGTGTTTTTGGTATTTTCATATTCTAGCCCTTTTAGTTTCCCATGTAGCATTCCTTTCAAGTGCTCATGTGCAATGTGATCTCCCTGAGAGTTTGCTTTTTGACTACTGATACTGGAGTCTCCCCCAGTATTTTGAGTTCCTTGTGTAAAAGAACTGTCTACTTCCTCTGTCATGGTGATGGCTTCCTTGTCATCTTCTGTGCTTAGCTCAGGATTGTCCATTTCCAAGGCATCAAGGGACTTGAGTACATCAGCTTGTTCAATCTCCTCATCCCTTTCAATTCCTTCAGCTGGTTTTGTACCTGGATCACTTGACTCAGTTTCTTCTTCATTTGCTGTTGTCTCTTGCAATGACTTCAAAAGCTCATCCACATTATAGTTATCAAAATCGTCCCTTCCACCATCAAAACAAACAAAGTCTGTTTCCTGAAACGAAAAACAGTATGTAGTCACAAATACTATTTTCTTTATTACAGTGATGAGACCAAATCCATTTGGTTGGAGAGAGATGCACCAGCAAAATAAGTTATATTAATCGTGCAAGACTTAACCCCTTGAGTCCTTAACCAAAACTCTTTGAAATCAGCGGAAGTTTTGATCTAGGACTCTTAGAAACCTAAATAAAAAGCTTATGGCTTAGCCCTGTCAAAGTCCTAGTGAGGATCAAACTGGAAGTCATCATCGGAGGTGACAGTAGCATACTTTACTCATGACATATATCCTCAATTAAACCTAAGTCCATTGCTGAATGCCAGTGAGAAGAAAGCCAACACCACTAAGCTTGTTTATCACAATCTCTATTAGCTGTCTCTCCTCAGATGACCAAGTCCCCCAGTTCACTCAATTTCTGAAAAAAACCAGCAGTGCAAGCCAGTGAACACAATTCCATTAGGGTCTGAAGCTGCATCCACAAACAGGCATTACTCACACAACTCTGGGCTTACCAGCGTTGTGCGTTAAAGCCATGTATGTGTGTGACGGTTGAAGGGCCAACTGTAGAATCAAAGGGCCAAGAGTATCAGGTTTTGTTCACTTCTGATAGTATTTTAAACTTCCCAAGTTTGGGAAAAGAAACAATTCTTAATACATACCAAACAACCTATGTTCAAGCCAGCTAGCAGCATTTCCAGAGCTCAATCAAAACAGATTTTGTTAGAAGAAAACCAGACTGTTCAGGAAAATAAAAATCAATGCTCACATTTTGGGCTGATGCTTACACACTCATCCACATACACAGCTGCACAAACATTCCAGCCCCTCAACATCTATGTGCATTTCTGCACAGAGGTAGCTGCTTACTAACAAAAGATAACTAAGGATCACTGATACTCCCATTCTCCTCCTCAGGGATTTTACTGAATACTGAGATAAGAAACAGCAAAAAGCCAAATTAAAAAACAACAAGCAAGACTTACATCTGTTGGTAATTCTAGCTCCTCATTTGAATAATTATGATTTATTTCAAGTAAGTCCTTTGGAAAATATCCAAAATCGCTTCCAACCTGCCAGAAAACAAACACAAACAAACAAAAAGAAGTAAAGAATCTTTCAGAATTATGTGACTATGTTAAAATCCTAATTACAGACACCAGTAACAAACACATCAAAGTCACTCAAGTATTTCTAAATGTAGGTTAATACTATGAATACAAGAAAAAAGATTAGTAATACCTTGTTAATGAAAGTTTTCATTGAGGTTTTATACTTATATTTCACAACACTCTTGTGAAGTTGGTAAGTTTTACTGTTCATGTTTTAAAGCCTGAATTGTAACAGATTATTAGGAGAGTTTAAGTGAAGGCCAGGCATTCTGGCTCGCATGCTTTACTGCTATTGTGTGTTCTCACTGGCACGACACATGCCTCAAGTCTTTTCTCTAGTAGTAAACAGAGGAGAATCTTTACATCCACACACAATATTATAGTCTGAAATGTGGTCTCTTTGTACTTGAAGGAAAAAATAAAATTCTTAAAGCAGGTTTTAGGAAAATGCAACATTGTACCTGAGGTAATAATCTATTTTAATACCTGTGTGGAAAACATAACCCCTCTGCAAATGCACTGTTTCTCTTTGGTGACTAATAACGCAAGCAAAAAATCAGTTACAGATGGCTATTTTCAAGCAAGTCAATGTGTTAAGCCAATGCAAGCAGCAGAAGACAAGAATCTCTCTTATCACTCATCGGATAAGATCTACATAGTAATGCTCTCACTCGGAGTCCTGACAACAGCTGTCAAGAAGCCAATATTAATAGCATGCTATCACTACACAGATTAGATAATCCAGGCAATTAGAGCCTGGTGGACACACCTAGGAAGGTTCACAGTTCCTAGACAACCAAGACATCCAGTGTTTAAAAAAAAAGTGTTCATCAATTTCACAGTTTTGCTATAGAAGGACAGTTGCCAATTTTCTTGGAGAGTTTGTCTGGAAAGAGCACTCAGGTAAAGAACAAATTAAAAAGGAAACCAGGTATGTCAAAACAACTAGGAATACATAGATATTTGTACTATTACACTGGTATCACTGAAATAAGTTAACTTGGGCTGAAGTTTTCAGGATTTCAAATGGCATTAAAAAAAGAGGAAATCTATATTATTTACTGGATACAATTTAATAATTTGTATTTGATTATTGGGTTTGTTGTTTGGGTTTTTATTTTTGTTGTTATGCAAAGTAAGCACTGATACATTATAGGGCTTTTTTTTTTTAAATTGTTTCTGACTCAAAGCTTACTTTCCATAGTTGATAGTCTGAAGTTTGTTACATATCTATAAAGTTAAATAATCTACTACCTCCCCACCTTTTGTAAATACTTAAGAGATACTCTCTTATAGAGAAACGATACTGTATGCAGTTTTCTTATTGGGACTTACTGGGAATGGGAAATTAAACTAGACAAGTCAAGTTAAAAGCTCATCCTTGTGCAATAATACTATGATTTATTCTAAATTGACCCGTTTCTCTCTACAAACTATTCCAGTTTAAAAACATCTTTCTGAAAAACAAAGGCCAAAGCTTCAAAGTAGCCTCCTTACAGACTAATCTCCATGACTACCATTATAATTAGGCATCATAATTTGAAACTCATTTAGTGTAATCCCAGCTGCTGACCACACAAGTTCTCTGCAGTGACCCAGTTTGCCACTTATGTGGTTTACAAGCCATATGGGATCTGCACACCCAACATTTCATCTGCTTCTCTTCCTACAAGTCCTCTCTTGTAAGGAAAAAAATGCCTCATTGTGCAAGTAAAGGAAACATTCTTCATTCTCCACAGACACAATAGAGGAAAGGCACCATGAATGCCAAGTAAATAAGGGAGAAAAAGTGCATCCTTCATTTTCACTTTCTTCCCAGCTAAAATGCCATGAGTGGACGAAACACATGTACAACATCTGTCCCCACCAGTGCCCACCTGTAATAGTCAGCTGTGGCAGATTCACCAGCCACCACCAACCAAGAAGCCAGACCCTCAGACCACCTGCCTTTGGTGACAGAAAACAGACAGCTGGGAAGGAAGATACTCAAATGTTTTTAATTTTAAAGCTCACATCCCTAAAAGCACAGGCATCACAGGTACCTAAAATTGCAGTCATTGATCAAAGTTGTTTTGGTCTGCCCTTGCTGAACGTTGGAATTGTTACAAAACCACTGAAATGATAGGGAAAAAAAAAAATCCCTGGTCCTTTGGGTCCTCCAGGCATACTCTGTCTTCCTATCTTATCTTAAATTTACCCCTCCTGTCTTCCTTTTTATTACCCTGTGTGAGAGATTTGGAAACAAAAACAAACAAACAAAAAAACCCCAACCAAACAAAAACCAAAACCCACAACTAACAACCCCCAAAAAGCCACAATCTGCAGCCAAGTCCACTACTTGTAATGTGGGGCCAGACACTGTTTTCTCAACCCTGAATCAAATGAATTAAGTTCAGCCCTTTGCTATAAGATGAAATAATAATCCTCTGCATCAATAATTTCAAGTGTCTTTGATGAAATGTTTTGTTAGAAAAGCAGCAGGTTTTACTTGGAATTATCTGAAGCTGTCTTGGAGTTCTGGACCCTGCTCAAGATGAGGGCAGAGTGCAGGAGAAACACATAGGAGGAAAGTCTACATAACACAACTTGACAGTGTAAACCATGTGAGGTGGATGCTGAAGAGATGACTAGTTTTAGAGCAGCACACAGTGCAGTGGACAATGAAGAGTACCAGGTGTGCTCCACCTTTTTCCAGGAACTGACAAATCCATGAAATTTGTAACATAAAATCACTATTAAATAATGGTCATAGTATATTGTCCAAGCATTTGGCTTTGCTTTATTAACAAGGTTTAGACAGCTTTGCTAAAACCTGCATGCCATATAATGTATAGAATATGTATTATAGCTGGCTTCTGGAATTCTTTCACATGCAAAAAACTCACTGAGCTATATGGGAGTTCTGCAGGCAATCAAGTATGCAAGACTGGGACCATAAAAAAAAAAAGTACCTATTTTGTTAAAATGAAGCACATTTGCTAACACAGGGAAAAAAACCAAAAACAACAACAAAACCCACAATAGCAATAACTTGAAAAGAGTGGAGTCAATTAGAAAAGCAAAGGCAAATAAAGCTCAGACCCAAATGCTATAGATTTTTCAGCCTTGGGGAAAGGCTCTCTTATCAGATCATTTCCCTTCAGGTTAGAAATATTATTGTATTTCTCATAGCTACTCAAAATCAATTTCAGGACTAGATTTTTGTTCAAAATAAACCCAAGGTTGCAGTAGTTGAAGCTTCTCACACACACATTCCCCTAACTTCTGCCCCTGTCTGAAGATCAAAATACCAGTTAGCCCTTGATTTCACAGTTTCCACTATTCCCTAATAAATACCTTCCCAAAACACATTGTAGGCAGCAGGGTAGATGCATAGGATCAGGTGATACACACGAACACACAAAGTCACAGGATGAGATCCCAAATGGACTGCGGCAGAAGGTAGCAACCCTGCCCCTGGAATTTGCTCACTAGGTAACCTGGTTTTAATTAACAAGCAAGAGCCTCCCCCTAGCTCCAGGGCTGCACACAGCTGCCACTGCTGGTCTGCAGAAATCAAGTTTCCCAGACAAAATCTAGCACAGGAGAGACCCCAGCACTTTCTGTGGGTCAGGGACCGGGTCAGATGTGGCAGTGCCCTACTCAACATGTGACAGTGGCACCTCTGACCCTGCTGCAGCCTCTGCATGCTGGTTGTTGCAGTATTACAATACAGAAGCTGTCAAGCAAACTGGGCTGAAAAGAAAGAAATATAGCCACCAGCTGCAAGGAATTTGTTTGTCATCACTGCCCTAAGAGGAACACAGAAGAAAAAAAAAAAAAAGTGTAACACAACTTAAAAATGACAAATAAAATAGAGCTTTGTGATTCTTTTAGACCTGCCAACTTCAACTTTTACTTGTTAAACTCAAGGCAAACATCCTTTTGACTCAGAGACACACCTAACTGTTGCATGAGCTTCCTATCAGTGAACAGTTTAACTGAATATTAATTCAGCAATGACCTTAAACCTGCTGTCTGATCTTGCAGCCTGCATTACATCTTGCCATAAGATGCAAAAGTTGCCCCACACTGCTACTCTGTATCTCAAGAACTGGCAGCCCTGGAAACCTGTACCAGCTAATTAACCAGATTATTTATGGTACAGTACATGTCAGAAGGGAATTACCAGCATGATACAATTATAAACTCTTCTTTAACCACGTGCTGCAATTTTCTGCTCTCTTCTCTATCTTTCTAATTGGATTCAGCTCCTGCTGAGAGCTTGGCTGTCCACACCCAGCCTGAACTGGTTAGAGAAAGTGATACATCCTGCTTTTCACTAAACCACTAGTCCCACAGTCAACACCCAGGTGCTGCTTCCAGCAGCCTAGACCACTGTTGCAGGCAATAGTCTACCCCTGGTAGGACACCAGAATAAGAAAGGATTGAAATGAATGTTTTAGAGACAGAAAGACACATAGGAGAAACATGCAGAGGGGGCAACAGGGACACCCTCCAGACTGCCAGCATTTTCAAGGGAAATCCACACAAATGCCTCTTTCTCCAGGGTATGTCAGTTCTGCTTCTGACAGGCAAATAAGGTGTTTATTATGAAAGTCAAGAGTCTTCTGTGAAATAACTCCAATCATGGGGACCCTCCTTTCCCATTAAGCCTCTCAATAGCCCAAAGACGACACCAACTCACAGACAAGGCCGCTATTCTGCAAGCTGCTACAATGTGCTGCTAAGACTGAGAAACAGACCTTTTAAAAATGTAATTTCCCTTCATCTTTTTTTAGTCCTACTGTTTGGGTCCACCCCCCCCCCCTCCAGATCTGCATGCAGTTTAGATAAAAAGGGGAGGACACCAGCTGAAAGTTAGTAAGAGAAACACAATTAAAACACATAAATAGAATGATATTTAGCAGGATTACACAGAGCACCTCTGAAACAGCAGGTGTAAAACACAAGCATACACTTCAACATCCCAAGCTGGGAAGGGAGGCTCAGCTTCCAGGCAGGTTCATGGGCCACCACTTACAGGGCTGCAGTGGGAGGTTTTCAACACAACAACAGTTTTCTAAGAAGTTTTTAGCACACATTAGCATTGTCCATTTTCCACAGCACTTAATGCCTTAGGTTTGATCAAACCGCATCCCATTTCAGACTGGTCTCGAGACAAAATGGCATTCATTATGTTACTTAGCTATGTTCAAAACCCTAAGCATTCTCCTACGACACAAAATGAAGGAAAAAAGATTACCAACAGAAAGTGCCAAGAAGAGCAAGTAGAACAAATGCTTTAAGAGTACTTACGCTTCCAGCCCAAAGCTCCGTTGATTTTCCTATTAGTTTGTAATACACATAGACCGCTTCACCCTTCTTAAAATTTACAAAGCGACAATCCGGACCTTTAAAATCCTGCACTGCCTTCCCTCGGCACATTAACACTGTCCAAAGAAAACAAACAGAAAAGCATTACTTAAAAAATAAAAAAGAAAACAAACACAAAACCATAAAATAATAAAACAGCCCCACTAAAAGGGTCTTTGCTAACTGTCAGGAAACAAGACTTCCCCGTCTGCACCAATTCCTGTTTTGCAGATTGGGTCAAGAGATACAAATTTTACTGAAAATATAACTAAAATAATAAACTCATTTTAAAAAAAGAACAAGCTTACTGATCAAGACAGTATTTGAGAATTCTGTTTCAGAAGTATGCAATAAGCTAATTATTAATATTAAATCAAGACAGCCTTAACGATGACATCTTTGTCCTAACAAATGAGCCCTGAAATTACTGAGCACATAAACAACACCCTAAGAGTAGGTTTATTAGAAGAGGGGTTTGCAGAGGCAAAAAGAAAGACACACACACACAAAAAAAAACCCAACAACCCACAACCAAACACACACACAAAAAATAAAAAGACCACCCCCCTCCCCCCCCCAAAAAAAAACCAACACCAAAAAAACCCCAAAAAACAACCACAGAACCAACACACAAAAAACAAGGAGCTGGGGAAACCCTAAAAACTTGGTGGAAAGGAGGAAAACGACGCGCGCCGGCGCCGCGTTTTCCTCTTCCCAATTCTCCCCAATTTCGGTGTCAGAGCAAGAGGAGGAAAACGACTTTGGGCAATGCCCCCGAGAAACACGCAACGTTTCCATCTCTTCCCGTAACAGCTTCTCGGCGGCGGGAGGCGGCCTCCCAGCCGTGCCGAGCACCAGGGACCGGGAAGCGACCTTCCGCACCCCGCCGGGCGTCCCCGGTTCGGGGCCTCCCACCACCCCCAGTCCCCCGGGGCAGGGCACAGCGCGTCCCCACGGCCCCCGACTCACGGCTGCACTCGGGGTCGGCGCAGCGCTTGCGCTCAGCGAAGCGGCGGCCCAAGTCGGGCCCGGCTGCGGCGCAGAGGAGAAAGGGCGGCGGGGGCAGGAGGAGCAGCAGGGCAAGGAGCAACCAGGGGTCCGGCGGCAGGGCTGCGGCCATGTTGGCGGGCGCAGACACGTCAGCAGCGCCGGCGGGAGGGCGATGTGGCGGGGGAGGAACCAGCCCGGCCCCGCCGCCACTGCGGGAGGAGGGCAAGCGCCCGGACCCACCCTCCCTGCCTGCTTGCTAGCTGGCAGCATCCTAATCCCGCCCCCGGGACCCCCCTGCTGTCCCTTTTTTCAGGCTCCCTTGTAGGAGGGCCCTCTCCCCACTCTGGAGAAGTGAGAGGGAACGTCCTTTCCCTTATTTGTGCTTATTAATGGCGGTTTTCTCTAGCAGAGGATCACTGAAGTAACAAGAATAGCCCAGCGGTCTGACCGTGGTGTAGAAAATGTCCAGTTGCTCCCGTGCACCCTCCACTCTACGGTTCAACAGATCCAAACCTCCACCTCGCTGCTCTCCCTCCCGCCCCACCAAGAAGTTCCCATCTCCGCTTGAGAGAAGCGACCGTCACCGAGCAGTCATGTCATCTCTCACGGTGACCTCCGGAGAGTTTGAGGTTAAACCTGCGGTAAACTCACTCACCCGTAGTCCCGCTGAGGAAAGTGCAGGCAAATGAAGATTTCACACCTAACTGCTGAAAATGCAGGCTCCCCAGCTGGCCTGTCCCTGCTCTTCTGTAGCTTCAGCTTCTACTCGCTCCTACATTTTGGCTATGAATGTTTGCAAACCAAAAGATGTCCTACTTACAAGTGTTCCTGTGTTTAGGATTACCTCTTCTTCACAACCGTTGCTTTTACATAGCTTTAGAGATCTAAACCGGCAGAATAACGGCAGAAGTCACAAAAGGTCACGTACAGGAGAAACAAACAAAACTTCTCCCTCCTCTTTTTCAGACCCGTGTTACCTATTCAGAACGGCCCCTGACTGGATGAAAAGAATAAAAGATGTGGCCAAGAAGGGTTAAGTAACTTAAAAGTCTTCTTGCCTATTTATCAAATTTTGGTTTTCACTTTCAAAGAGCAAATTCTGAAGCTGTTCCTATGTGAATAGGCACTTGGCAGAACTGATGGTCAATGTGAAGGATTCTGCTTTTTTTTTTGTGCATGTCAGAAGACAACTCTGGATAAATGCTTGGGTTTTTTTTTTTAAGAGCTCTTTTAAATAATGTATCACAAAAGTTAGCGATCACCAGTTCCAGTTGCTTTAGTGGCACTGCTTGCGTTCACATTGTATCCTTGTGATTACTGTTTCTTGCTCTACATACCCTCATTTCCACAGCCCCATCATACAGGGCCTGAGATACCAGCTTAGTTACTGCTACATAATCTCAGAAAAATATGTAAGCATTTAATTTTAAGACCCCATCTAGAGCAGTTTAATATATTAATCACATTATGAAAAAACATCAAGGCAGAAATAGATGTTTTCCTCAGTGCTGCAATGAATGGCTTTGGTACCTCTTTGCCCAGTGTACCTTGGGCATCCTGCCAATTCTTACAGCCCATCCCATCCCGAAGTTAAGGAAACATCCACATGCTATAGGAATGCAACAAGTCATTCACCCAGAGTCCAGTGCGGTATTGTGGCTGTAGCACACAGCATTGCTAGCAGCCCCCCTGGAATTTTGTTGATGTTTTTGTATTGCACATGCTGTAAAGGAGGCGATACCTATTTGCCATTGCTGATATGGGCTTTAAAAATCACTAAGAAAGTTTAATTCATAAAATGTAGAGGTCAATTTTATCACAATTTACAATACGAAAGCAAATATATTCAGTAATGTTTTATGATGACTGTACAAATGAAAAACAAGTCATTTTTTCCTTGACATTAATATTTCTTGGGGCTTAATAACCAGCCCAATCTTTAGGTTCAATTGCTTCTGAAGACTGAGCTGTTTGGTAATTTCCCATCAGTATGAGGTTATCAAGCTTATCTTTATTAAAAGATGAATATAAAAGGTAATGGTGACAAGGGCAAGAAAGGGAGATGTGAAGAGAAACATTACATAGCTGTTGCACAAGTCATTGCCTTTGTTGTGCAATGAGTAGCTCACAGTCAATACGTATACACAAGCTTACCACTGCAATTGTTCAGTATTCCCTACAGTTTCGAGTATTTAATTATTAACATACCCAGCTTTCCCCAACAGATGATATAACAGAGAAATATTTCACTTAGTTCAATTTAGATATTTCAGACAAAATTTCCTTCAGTCTTCAACTCCAATATTAGAAACATATATTCTAGTATGAAAGCAGTCCTGCTGTACCTGAGGAATCTAACATTTTGTATGAGTCCACAGTTACAAATAAGTTCTCCCAACTCTCCTGCACTAAAATTACTAATACCCATTAATGGGATCAATTGGCTAAGTTTACATAAGAATCAGCAAAGACTCTCACTTGTGCATGACACAGGAAGGTAAAAATAACAAGCTGAATGTAAACATGCTTCTAAGCAAACATAAGAACTTTTTAGAAATAAAGTGAGGTGAACTGGATAGGGAAACTAGGGCACTGACCTAAGAAAAGATCAGAAATGGAGGAAGCGACACTGTGCTTGGGGAACACCAATGATCAGTGAGACACTCACATGAGGTACAAATTATGAAGGACTGACAATGGAACTGTTAAAGAAGTGGTGCTACGTAACAGTTTATGATCAGGTTAGTCAGGTTAACTATCAATAATACAGAATACTTATAAACAAATGCTGGTGATATATTGGAAGAACATAGGATTTAAAAAACAAACAAACAAACAAAACCACCACAAACCAAAAAAAGTAAAGGGAGATTTCTCTTACCCCCACAGATTGCATGCCATATTAAGGTATGATACTGAGATTAAACGTTTAGATGCCACAAACAACTGCTCTGCCTTGTACTCTTCCCCTGACACTTGTTATTGACCACAGTTGAATCAGGGTACTGAATTACATGAACCTCTCATTTTAGCCAGTTTATTTTTGATTCACCCTAAAATGCGGGGCTGCTCTGAAAAAAAACCCTGTACTTGGAAAACTGGACTTTACACATACCAAACACTCCACAGCCAAATCAGTTGCCAAAGGTGATTTAAAGAAACAAGTTCCAGTACAAATTTTTACAAATCCTTTGGCTGAGGCAGACAGCCGTATAGAATGCAGGCATTCTGCGGAAGCATAGGCAACATTATTGTTCTACAAGGCACAAGATTTCGATTCGGAATCCTTCCGTAAAACACGATGCTCTAAATTATAAAAAGTGTAAAAGTGCCAATAAAGCTAATGGAAAACACGACAAGAAGATCTAGTTAATTCTAATTTTTTAGAGCAACCACCGCATTAGTCACGGCTCAAGACAACACTGTGATAGCACTCCGTTTAGATTTAAACGGAGGGGGAACGCCACGTTTTTTAAGGCTAAAGCGGAGGCGGAGGCCGAGGCCGGCCCAGCCACACCTCGTCCCTCGCAGCCGCCGCTCCCGGGCTCCCCCACTCACATAACCCCCCCACCGCTCACCGCGCAAGCGCGCGGAGAAAAGTGCCTCTACCATCATGGCGGCCACGGCATCGCCCGGCTTTCTCAGTGCGCATGCGCAGAGGCTTTCTCCTCTTTCCATCATGGCAGCAGCCGCGCCATCTTGCTCCCGCGGTGGCGCATGCGCATTGCCAGCCCGGCCGTCGGCCAGCTTGAGGTGGGGGTGGCTGTCACACCGCGCACTGGCTGAGGCTGCCTCTCCTTCCGAACGGCCGGGTGCCGGAGCTCGGTTTGGCTGTCTTAGCTTAGAGAAGCTGGAGACTCGAGAGGTCTCCTCGCAGCGAGATACTTCTCCGCTGGGCTTATGATGGTCCCTGCCTGCTGCAGTCGCAGGCAGTGAGGCGCTGGTAGTGCGGGAGTCACGGCCGGCCCCCGGTGCCATGGACAGCTTCCTGGAGGAGGAGGAAGAGATGGTGGCGGCGGTGGCGAAGCGCCCTGCTGCGCAGGCAGGGAGCGCCCTGCTGCCGGCCCTGCACCTGCCCTTTCTTTCATCGTACCTCTACAAACCGGGTAAGGGCGGAGCGTGACGGGCGGCGAGCGCGGTCCTGGTGGCTCTCGCTCGTCCTTTGCGCTGCCGCTTCGTTCCGTTTCCCCCCCGCCTTCCGGCCCTGAGGGAGGAACCCTGCTTAGGGGATGGGTGCCGCCGGTGTACCCCGCATACTCGGTCTCCCTTCGCGGCTCGCCGCCAGCCTCCCGCTGAGAAGGCGATTGGGGTTCCTGGTGACCTCAGCGCCGCTCCCGGGCGGCTTGGCATTGTGCGGGGAGATTGAGGGTGGTGCGTAGGCTGCGAGTAAAAGAAGGGCCAGTGAGGTAACGAAAGCGTTGTGGGTGCAGGTGACCCCCAAACCTCTGGAGGAATTGTTTCAAAGTAGCTTTGTAGTGAAACACTTCCCATCAACTCTGTCCGTATCAGGTGACTTCTCAGCAACTTGCTTGGTATGCCTTGCCTACAGTAGTGGTGGTCCTTGCTGCATTTATTCTTGTGGTGCTCTCTGTGGCTTGTATTTTCTTACTACTTGGAACCACTGAGGTTAGAAATAGGTGTGAAGACCCGGCCTATGGGTGGGTTGGTTAGAGGTAATTTTGTAGAATGCACTGTAATGAAACTGCCTCAAACCAGTGTCTTAAACTTTTACTTTGTCTACAGCATCCAGGCAGGTGGTGGTTTGGTGAGCTCTGCATGTCCTTTGCAGAACGCTCTTAGGGCTTGAGCATTGCTGGAGGGGCATGTTAGACTGTGGCATACAGCTGTGAGCTTTAAACAGAGGTGGAAATGAGGTTTGGGGTCTGTGTTGTAACAGGAGTTGAAACAGTGTCCAGGTAGAAAGGATAAGGGGCCTCATTCCAGTTTTGCACTCAGAAGGGAATTGTCTACATTTATCTTCATTTTTATTGGAAATTGCTTAGCTTTTGGTACTGCAATGATGTGTTTGTGTGTATGCAAATCTTCAGCATGATGGGGTCACAAACTTAGATGATAATTAGTAGGGGAAGAGAGTTGTCCTCCAAATGTGACAAGGTACTGTGAAGTTATCAAAGTATCATGGCCTTCTAATTCTAGTAGGGCAGTAGTGGGTAGTAATTAGCTTTTAATTGTTTCAAGTGTCTGCAGCTTTATGCTTCTTGTGGAAAATGTCATTTCAGATTTTATTTCCAACTTTTGCCATAGTCTTCCTTCCTTGCAGACAAATAGGTATGCTTAATTTCAAAACCACATAGCTTAAGATGACTCTCTGTAGTGTCTGAGAAAGATCATGTGAAAGAGATACTGAAATGGTCAGCAAGTTGTTAGCTAATAAGGGCTGTGACAGCTGTGGGCTTGTTTGATTTTTTTTTTTAATTTGTTTTGTTTGTTTAGCATCTTCCCATGAACACAAATTAAACTTCAAGAAGAGTAAGGAAGTGTGTTTAAGTTACATTCAGGATGCCATGCTACAAAAGCAGTGGAAGAAGGCTGCAGAGTTCTTTACCTTCTATGTTGAGTCACTAGAAAAGGATTTTTCTAGAGAATATGTGCGTCCGTCAGAGGTAAGTCAATGTCTCTCCTGAGAGTTCTTTTGCAGTTTAAAATATACTTGCAAGAAGCATCTGTAATACTTCAGGACCAACATTTATCTTAATTTAAGACCTGAAAAGTCAGGCAACTTTCACATTGAAGCTTCCAAAACCAAGCAAACGACTATTTGGGTGCTGATATAGAAACTCTTGGATGTTAGGCTGCAGAAAGTACGGCAGAGCTCATTATTGTACAGCACGCTGCCCTGAGCACTACCACTCACTAATCCAGAGTCTGACTCTGCACAGACTGTGCCTCTGCTGTGGTTTTAACCAGTCTTGCTGGAGCTTGAATTCTGCTGAGATCTCCCTTCCAGGGGTGATGAGAATCTTCAGTGCCATCTGATGGCTTTCCTGACAAAGTACTTGGGGTTTTTTTGCCCTTCTCTCTTTTTTTTTTTTTTTTGGTAGTCTCTTGACACAACAGGTGAAAACTTGGCTTGGTATAAGTGAATTCTCTCAGGAGGGTAGCTATGAAAAATCATCTTAGAGGAGTCTTCTAAAATTGAAAAGCAGTAAATGTGCTGCCACTGTCACACCATCCGTCAGAATCTGTTAGGAAGTTAGTGGCCTATTTAGGTTGTTACTAGCTTCTCCAGTAGTAGCAAAACTCCTGGCAGGTGCTGAGAGAGAAGGAGGAGGAAAGGGATCACAGCTGTTAAATAAATGAAGTAATTGAATATGGCCAGCTGGCTGGAATATCTGGGTATGTTGCATAGGCAGACCTTGAAAACAGGTGCATGTATATGGGATGCTACATCTAACTGGAAGTAATCTTTATTACTGAGTTCAGGTATCACGTATATTTTGTGTCTCAGTGGGATCACATGAAAGGAAAACATTTTTTCAGTGACAGGAGGGGGAACCTTCTGACAAATGCCATTTTCATAAGTTTTGTTGAAGTGCTGCATTTCTAACAAGCAATTATGAAGCACCCGTTGAATGGTGACAGTTGGAGATGTCCCTGCTTATTGCAGGGGGGTTGGACTAGATGACCTTTAGAGGTCCCTTCCAATCCAGTACATTCTATGATTGTAAAAGTCTTACTAGATGAGTATATAGGTTGCTGTAGCAGTAGATAATAGTATTAGTTTTTTATTTGTATTTCAGATGTGCATTTTTTTAATCTGTTGCAGTAACTAAGTTGGGTAAGAGAATATATATGCTGACTGTTGCCATTTTTGTACTAAGGTTATATTTGAATCTCTTTTTTCCCCAATGATAGATAATTTGGAGAATAGGAACTGAAATATTGTGCCATCATTCCCGTGGTAATGTGAAAGAGTTCAACTCTTTCATAGAACAGATGAAAACTTTAGGTGTAAACCGGTATTTGAAGGTAAGTGTACTTACTGCAGTCTCAGTAATTTTACATGTTTACCTGAACGCTTACTTAGTAGTTTCAGAAATGTATTTCTGACAATAGTGTAAAACAAAAACAAAACTACAAAACCCAAACATCTGAGTTACTAACTGTATGATATTTTAAGGGTTATTCTCTAACTAACCATATCTAATTTGGTCTATATATTTGATGAGAATCCTTAGAATTGTCTTTAATTAAGATCTTTTAATTTGAATTTGAAACAGTTAAATTATTTTTCATTTAAAAAAAAGCGCCTCAGTATCATCTACTTACACTAACACCTGACAAGTTTTGTTTCCAGTACTTAATTTGTGTTCCAGAATTTGTGTTCTGTGCTCCTGACTAAACAGTTGGACTTAAATTTTGCCATCATCACCCACCCACTTTTCGAGTAGCTAACCTGACTCGAAAACAGTAGGCTTTATACTGTGTATCCCTGTGTCACCAAGCTGTAGGTTTTTTCCTGTCATTCATTCAAACCCATATCGCTTTGGTTTGATGATGATGCTTCTGTCTTTCATTCTGTTATATTTGTTCAAGGCCTTCAGCAGAGATTTTGTACAAGAGTTTACTAGAGCTAGCTGTAGGTTTAGACTTCTATCCAGGGCCTAATCAATGTGATAGGGTGGTAGGACATACCTTTTGCAGGTGACCTGCAGTTGGGTAGCCAAATGAAAAATCAACAAATGTAACTCAACTGCATTTCCTCAAGTAATTTCTTGATCACCTTAATAGGTCCAGCACTTATTAATAACAAGCATGTTTTTGAGACAACTGCTTTCTGCTGCCTTGATAAGTACCACTGATGGGTGACTTTCTGCTCCACAGCTTTGAAGAGCTTCAGCCCTTTCCCTTCCCAGGGATATATCTTTGTATAGAGGATATGCTTTTAATTACTAATGTTTCTCCAGCATCTTCAGACAGAAGGAATTACTTGGGTTCTTGGCTCATCTCCCTGCACCCAGTGACGCTTATATTCTCTCATTCCTGCATTTTTCTGCAGAATTCCTTGTAAAGATACTGTTTGGATAAAAGAATATGTGTAAAATGCTCTTCTAGTTAAAATACCTTAATGTGTTTGCAATATTTTCTATGCATGTTAGTAATGAGTCTCTTCTTTCCCTGCACATCTGTGTATGACTTTGCTGTTTTGCTGTGACTCTCTCTATCTCTAATGTGAAATGCTGTGGACTGTTTGAATTGCAGGTTTGCTTAGAGCATGCCTTTCATCTCCTTTGTAATGGACTAATAGATGAAGCTTACCAAAACCTGTCTCTAGCAGAAAGCTGGAGGTTTGGAGAACAAACAGCCATTCAGGATAAAGAAATGAAGCTGATTCAGGCTTACAGGGGACTGTTGGACTACTATAGCTGGTCTAAGCAGAAGAACATTCTGTTAGAGCATGGTGAGTGTTTTTGTATTGAGCTGTAAACTTCAACTTGCTTACTCGTGCAGACACCATGGTTGGCAATGACACCTTTTCCTTTACTAGACTTAAAAATTTGATGGTATGGATGGTACGTAATTCTATATCAGTAATGCTGGTAATGCCAGAATGGTACACTGACCCGTGCTCTTCTGAAGTGTCCTGAAATGCTGTTATGAAACTTACTCTCCCCCTGAATCACAATTTTTATATCCAGCCAGCATCACCTAAAATAATGATCAAAAGAATGTGTTCATTTATAGTGCTGGCTTAATAGGTCTGTAAGTGCTTGGCTGCTGATAGAACTTTGAGTTCTAGCAGAAGCCCCCAAAACTTGCTTGAATTTCAGTTTCTTTAAAGGTATGTAAGTTACTACTTGTGTGTGGCATCGAATTCTGTATATGCCTGTTGGCTGTGTATTATCAGTTGCTCTGGATTTCTACTTGTTTCTTTGAAAGCTAAGTGTTGACTTTGGTTTATGGACTTTACTGCTAGAATCTTGTCTTGGAATGCTATCCATTGTGCCTCATAAGTTGAAATTGGATGATAGTAATAAATTTGAAAGTGAAATTTCTTGTTTCAATACTGAAAGACTGAGGCCTGTTGTCTTAAACACTCACTGCCTGGAGTCCTTGCTTAGCAAAATTTGATTCTCTCTTAGGTGCATCATTTCTTCTAAGATCCCTTTTAATTAGTAGAGCTAACTTTGTGGCATTCCTTCGTGTTTTGGTAGGTCAGGATGGATTTGACGACTTGTCTATTGAACACGAAATGCACAGTTGCTTTCGGAAGGCAGCAGTGAATTTCAAGGAGATTATTAAAGTACCTGGAGTCTGGGATCTCTTTGTGAAGTGCTATGTGGATGTAAGGGCATGTTTTACAGATATCTTCCTCTTGGGTTTCTCTCACTAATGGTCATTAATATGTTTGTCTGCAGATTTTTGGATGTGTGTGGGTGACAGTGAAGTATATTAAAAGTGGCACATCTGTATGCATGTATCACTGGCTTTGATTTAGAATGTAGTTTACTCCTGGTAGAACTGTAGAGCCTGCACAGAGTACAGGAAGAACTTGATCTGTGCATTGCTAAGAAAAGGAAATAGACAAACAGCTTGCATATTTTGTTTTAACGGTTCTACTAAAGAATTTGGAGGACAGTTGCTTTGTTTAAATTCCTGAAAACATGTCCTCTCTTTTTGACACAGCAGTGTTTTTCTGGATATGCCAAATGTTGAAGACACCAAATGTGCAGTGTCTCTGCTTTGGTTTGGATTTTTTTAATACCTGCTTAGAATTTGTAATTAAGAAATAAAGTTGATCTTAAAATCTCTTTGAAACTTTTTGTAAATGCCGATAAGCTCTGACTTCTCTAAGCACATCTTACAGGATTGACAGCTGTCAAGTTCTTTCATTGAATTCTCTTTTGAAAGACATGGCAGGCTGTTTCATTCTCCCTCTCTAGAAGAGTGTGCTGGTAGTTCTTTGTCAGTTAAGTGTTAAAGGAATTGTCCCCTTTAGTGGCTTCTGTGTGAATTTTTGTCTTGTGGTAGTGAAATACACTAGTCCTAGCGTTATGTAATATGCTGCACTCTCAGATGCAGACCATGCTGTTGGATGGTTCTGTGACAACCCAAAATTAGTTGTAAGAGTTTGATTGCAAATATGTGGCTAACTAATTACAGACTTGACTTCTCTTAGTTGCTGGAATTCTACGGTGATCACAATGAAGCCCACCAGGTATTAAATGAATATGCCTACAACTCGAAGTTTCCTGCTAATCCCAATGCTCATGTTTACCTCTATGAGTTCCTGAAGAGACACGGTGAATCAAAGAAATCACTCATATCTGCACTGAAGGTAGATATTATTTAATATATGTGGTCATTCATGTTGCGTGGTGGTCTGACAGTATGGTTCAGTTGAACTCCTGTTGTATTTTTTGTGGAAAACAGAGGGTTAGAGGAAAGTTAGTGGGAGGGATGCTAGTGGTGGAGCAAACAGTGTATCCTTTACTGTCTTTGAAATAGTTGTGTTGTTTTGTTTTGGTTTTGCCTTTAAATGATACATTGTATATCTTCTTAAAGTCAGTAAAACAGCTCAGAGAACATGTTTGCATGGTTCTAAAAGTCTGTGTTTGCAGTCCTGTACATGACATGCATAGATTTCTGTTACAGTTTGATCTTTACAATATTGAAGAAATTACTAGATGCTTGCTCTTTCACATATTCCTCTTGTCTAGCAATTAGTTTTTCTACTTGTTTTGAATGAGCTATGCATTTAAGCTAAAATGGCAGTTAATTTTGCTGGCTGTTGGCAGACAATGTCTTGCTTTATTAATCTTTTATATAGTTGCTTTTAAGTTCCGTCTTCTCTTGCCCTCGCTCTTTGATCTTGGTAGCTTCTTGCAAACAATGTTTTGTAGTCTGTTTTGCCACTTGATGGCACTAATGTGCCTTTTAAGACTACTTCATAAAGTTTAGACTTTTAAATTGTAGCATATATGTATCAAATCCAATATTCTTAGTGCTTTTTAGCAGTGGCTTTAGACACTAGTCTCTTACAAGATAGTGACTGATAGGTCCAGAAAGTGTGATCCAATGTGCAGAGCAGTAGACAGGTATGCTAGAACTGGCCTGGGAAGGGAAGGAAATAATGTTGCTTTCTATAAAGGGCATACTGGATATGGATTTGGGGTTTTCCTTGAGAATGTTGTATTTGTCACATGCAGTATTTTTCAGCAGCCATCAAGGTATTTCATCTATTGTCACAGAGCTGTGGCATCACAGATGGGCAAAATGGGCTTGGATATTTATTTTTCATATGTATCTGGGTTCTGTGATTTTATTTTTATTTTTCAGATCTTGCACGATATTGTTCCTTCTCATGAACTAATGATAGATTTTAATACCATGCTTCAAAAATCAAGTAAGTCTTTAAATGTCTTTGCTCTTTTATGTTAATCTAGAATAACATTCTGAAACTATTCTGCAGCCTTCTTTCTGCTTTTGGAAACAGTTTTGTTGAGGACAAAAAGCAACCTACCCCAAATTCCATCTTTCCTGTAACAGGAACCTTTAAGTTGGATGTGTGGGCAGGCATTTGCAAGCTTTTGTGAACAAATACCTTTCTTACTCTAAAGGCTGATCAAAGCAAACTGTGATAAGGCACAGCCAGGATCTCAAAAATAACTACATTTTTTGAGGTACCCTATACCCTGAATGTCAGGGTCTCCATTCCCTTTTTGGGGTCCCCTTCTCTTCTGGGGTAATTGCTTTAGGATCTATGCTTTAATTCATTGTTACTGATCAAAGAACAAAATCTTCCTCTTCAATCAAATTTTATCTTCAAGCTAGTAGAAAAGTTTTCCAATTTAGAGACTGTTTTTTCCATCCTGATCAATTGCATTCCAAGCTGTCTGTCTTCTTGTGACCTAGTATGTTCCAGCAAGTCAGCAAACTGGTGGAACATCTTTGAAACAAGGTTGTTCTCTTCTCCTTTTCCTCTTTGAGAGGGGGGGGAAAAAACCAACCTCCCAGCTGAAACCTCCCTTTTTGGTAAATGTGTCATGCATAAACAGAACTTTTCATAGCTAATGTGGACAACCTGATTTTTGAAGAAGAAATTATTTTAAGAACTCTGCTGATACATAACTACTGGTGTGAAATATCTGTTTTATTCTTATCAGTCTCAGATTTTATTTTTTTTGGTGGCATCTAAAGGATTTGAAGTGTTGTGGAGCCACAGAGTTCCCTTCCCATAGGAATAACATGTGGAATGATAGTGCCAGTTGGAAGCATTGATTAGTGACCTTTGGAACAGCAGCTATTGCAAGCAAGGCAGTGTGGGATAGTCAAGAGGTCCTGTGTGTTCCTTTTGAGTCAGCAGGTTTTTTAGCAGGATGGGAGTAAGGACAGAGTGTCTCTAGAGTGAGTTGTGCTCTAGAGCCAGGAAGCATTCCTTAACTTTATCTCTTGGAAGACACAGAAGGCAAGGGGAGGAACCCTCGGAAATAGGGACAGTAGCAGCATTTGGGGAGGCAGGATGGAGAACTGTATTTCACTTGTTGCTTACTAATGAGTTCAGCCTGATCTAAGTAATTTATTAATCAGCCTAATCTTTCTCCAGAGAAAAGAAAAAAACGTCGATTGGGACTAGAGGTTATTTTTGCAGCCTTGGATTATGCTGGCTGGAAGGAAAATGTAAAAGCATGGAGCTGTTTGGCAAGACAGGTGAAACAAATTGTAATGTAAGTATCTCAGAATCACATAATGGTAGGGGTTGGGAAGGACCTCTGGGGATCACCTAGTTTAATCCTCCTGCCAGAACAGGCTGCACAAGAACACATCCAGGCAGGTTTTGAATGTCTCCAGAGAAGGAGACTCCGCAGCCTCTCTGGGCAGACTGTTCCAGTGCTCTGGAGTTTCTTTTTTTTCCTTAGCTTTAGGTGTAACTTTCTGTGTTCTAGTTGGTGCCTATTGTCCCTTGTCTTATCACTGAGCACCACTGAACAGAGACTGGCCCCACCCCTTTGACACCTGCCTTTTAGATATTTAGAAACATCAATAATCTCTCTGATACAATGGTCTGAAAATAGTGTCAAGTCTTCACCTTTGGCCAATGGACAAAGTGGCACTTTGCAGCCTTTGTCTTCATGCTGGTGAATGGAAGAGTTGTTCTACCCCAAGTCCCATGGCAGGGCTTGACTGCAGGGTGCTTTCAATGGGAGAAAGAAGAAATTACTGAGGAGAATTCCAAATTTCCAGTATTGTTATTGCCTGAAAAAATGTTGTTGGCTTATTTGTTTGGTTTTTAATAAATTATGCGCTTATGCGAGAAGAGCTATTCAGATGTTTGAGTGGCATTTGCTGCCTATAACTGATCGCCCTCTTTTGAGGGGGAACCAAACTGTAGGGTCCTCTGCTCTGTTACTACAGTGTGCAGTATTTGAAGTTGGTTTGAGAATTGCTGGGCTGCAATAGGGATGTGGCTGGTACTGTACAGGCTGGTTTGTTGTGTGGTGGTGGCAATTGCTACACAACACAGCCAGTGTATTCTTAAAAGCTGAGCCAAAATGCCTGGTGATTGATGTGTCCTCACCAACACGGACTGACATGGCCTCTGCTTTCAAAAGAAGCCATCTCAGGCAACCAGTGCCCAGAAGGCCTCCAATGTCTAGACTTTATTTCACCCAACAAACAGGATGTTGTGGTTTTTAAGCCCTATGTATTTACAGTAAATTCAGTACTTAATATGACCTGTTTTGCTGTTTCATTGCCACCTCCACAGTATCTGCTAGGTCCAGAAGCTAGCAGATTAAAGTTACAAGTGTTGTTTGCCATTAGTAAAAATTGTATTAGACCCTAACTTTGCCTGTATTTCAGTACTTGACACAAAGTATCTTGTACAAGAGTATGTTGAAATATACTGGGCACCTTGTCATTTTATGGGAATATCACTTCCCTCTTTTAGGTAGCTTCTATTTTTGAAATGCTTTTGAAAAGGTCTTTCTGACATAACAATTGTTGGGATAAATATTTGGGATAAGTTAGTTTTTGAGTATGCATAAAATAATGCACACCTTTTTTAGAAACAAACCAACCCCTTCATGCTACTAATTTGTTGACAAACTTGTGGAAACATTCTAATTAATGTTGACAGACTGGCTCCCAAGTCAAAGGCTTCCTTTATTTCACACCATAATCTGTTGTTATTGCCAAGTCTAAATACAACTGCAGGAGTTCACCTCCTGCCTTGCTAGTGTTGCCAGGGATTTAAAAAAAATAAAAAAAAATTAAAAAAATCTGTTTAGATTAGTGTCTGCAGTGTAAGGTCAGCGTGTCTATGCTAGCAAATTGAGAATTGAAGCATGTTGATTGTAAAATTCAGTGCCTCTTGATCATCTTTATCCCAATTCAAGCTTTTCTGTAACTTGCTTTACTTTTTTTCCAGCTCTGAGAAGCATCTTGACTGGATCAAACAAGAGTGGAACTCCAGAAAGGACTGGTGGCCAGCCTTCCATTTTAGTCGTTACTTGGCAAAAAGAAATTGGCAGAAAAATGAAAGCCTTTCATATGAAAAAGCTCTGGTGGCTGGAATCTTACTGGGAAAGGGTAATACTAAATTTTCTTTCCTTTTCACTACATGGAGCAGAAATTATGTCTAGTTTTAGCCCTGATGAGATGGGATGCAGCTGATCTAATCCCCGGAAGAAATATAGTTCCCTTTTTCTACAAAAGATTATTGTCTTTGAAGATGAACACAAGAAAAATGTTTAAATTGGTTTGATATCTGACACTGAGGCATATTTTGCATAACTTGTCTTATCCTGGTTTAGATTTCTATTTTATCTGGCCTTGTTGAGCAGTCATGATACTACTTATCTTGTTGCTTAACCTTCAAGCCACAATTTCAAAAATGCACAACATACTTCTGAGTGTTGTGAGGGCTGTGGAGTTTTCCTCCCTATATGCCAGCCTAGGCATTGTCTCAGCAAATATTGGGGAGCAGCAGGTCACTAAGGACCATGGGGGTATTGTAATGCAGGAAAGGGGGGAGTCTCGAGTGAAAACCATCAGCTGTTTGGTATGAAGGTGAAGATGACACCTTTAGTAGCATTCTTGAAATGCTGCCAAATCCAAGTGAAACATCAGGCCAGTAGAGAATATGGTGTGGAGACTGTGTGGCTCATAGACCGGTTTAATGAATGACTTGTTCATTGTCAGCTTTTCTATAACTTTATCTTCCGGACTTCATAAAACAATGTATCATATTGAAAGATTTTTCTTGTTTTGTTTCAAAAGTCAAATGTCTCCCAGCTTTTCTTTCCAGCTGGCTACATTAGAGCTGGAACAATTTTATTACTTCTCTGTAGCTTCTGTGCTTATTAGCAACAGATTCCTTATCCAACACAATAAATGTATGAAATCAGTGCTGCTTTACACTCTTAAAATTTTATTTTGTGATACATTTGAAGAATAAAAACAAAAGAAAAAATTGTTTTGCAAGTGCAAGACAGCATAGTTATACATGTAGGTTGTTTTCTGGTTCAAATAAGAGTAGATTATTTAATGCTGCGGTTGCGTCTCTAATGTGTGTGTCTTGGATTATTTTATGAAGAAAAAAATCTTAGATATTGCATGTTATTTAAACAATGAAAGCATTTTGTATTTGCTTGCATCATGGCATTACTTATGCTTTTTTTTTTTCCTCTCCTTAGAATGCAAGTACTTTAAATATGTATCACACCAAGGCTGCAAAGCTCAGATGAAGAGGTTTCGGGTACTGAAGAAATTTATGAATAAGCACAATCTTGTCTACCTGAGAATATCTGGTCTTTCAGATTCTTCTGTACAGCCTTGATTAGAAGGCATCCTTAAGGTTCTTGCTGTATGTAGTACTCTCTGTGAAACTGTCTTACGGATTGGTGCTATTCTAAAACTTCTAGGCAAACCCTGTTGACTCAGTGCTAGACTTTTTTTATATATATATTCCTGTAAAAAAAAAAAAAAGCTTTGGTTTGTATTTATTTTATAATAAAATGAATATAAATCAACTGGTAAAGTTGAGGAGTTAAATATTAGTCCCATATTTCTGTGGTAAATGCAAGCAGTGTTTGTTTCAAATACATCTTGAAAAATATTAGTACTATGGTGTGGAATTTCTGTACTGGTAGTATTTTAGGGTTGATCCTCATGTTTATATGTGTAGATGGTGATTTAAATGACTGCTGGAATGTATTTTAAAATCCATTCAGGACTAGCAGTGGCATTGATAATAGGTGCTAGTGTCTTGACCTTGGAACAGTACCTGATGCACTGTGAAAATGCATTCTCAACCTGTAAAGGTCACGTAGCTTGCTGCTTATAACTGATCATTTCTTGAAATACATGAAAAATGGAGAGGCATGTGTCACACTTCTTGCATTGGGTATTGAAGAGAGTTACAGGTTGTGAAGATCTGCAGCTTGGTCAAATAGATGATTCAGTTCAACATATCCAAAGGAAGTTTTTCCATGTGTCATACATACAGGTTGTATGTCCAGCTGAGGGATTGTTTTCACATCACTGAGTGATTAGAGTGAGAGGTTGCTGTAGCTGCACAGCTACAGAGGGAAGCTGGTGTTGCAGAGCTTGGCAAGAGCAAAGACTCAGAGCTACTGAAAGCTTCTCTACCTGGTAGAAAAGACTTTCTAGAATCTTTTTACAGTCTTGCCTTTGTGTTGAAATACATGGTCTTGCTGTGTTTGGAAAGCAAATGTTAATATGTTGTCACAAGCCAGCATTCCAGTTTGCTTGAAAACAACAACAAAAAGGTTTCCAAATAATACTTCTGTTTTAATGACAGGGCTGTAGAACTCTGGTGGATGAACTGTTTGAACTACCTCTGTGAATGAAACAAAGATGTCTTTAATAACATAGTTGTATAGGGATGATGAGTACAGCTGTGCTTTCAAAAGCTGAGTGTTTATATGGGACTTGTGAAATGTGCTTTAAGACAACATATCTTGAGCATTGTGAACTGCTTGCCAGAGCTGTATGTTTTATCAAAAAAAACCACAATTATTTGTCTTTCCTGACCTGTGTGCCAGGTTAGTGCTGGCTCCCTAAAAATGTTACTACCTCGTTTTATATATATATATTTTTTTTTTTTTCAATTGCAGATCTTTAACTGCGTTTTGTTTATTTTAGATTGTGAGGTTTTAAAATGCTCTTCCTCTGTATACCATGCCCCTGGGAAGCAACCCCTCCATTAGCCCAAAGGATGATCCAGATTATTGCTCCTAATGACCCACCTTGATGGGTTTCATGCCTGGGCAATGGGGCTGAAGCTGTCCTGGGACAGCCATGGGAGGCAACCAGGCAGGGTGTCCCTTCCATGGAGTCTGTGTCTGGCCTGCCATTGTGCACCTCTGCTCTTCTGGACTTAGCAAGATGGACCTTTGATGGTCTGGGGACCCTCCTCTGATGGACCTGGGAGCACCCCAGCAAGGTGATACTGGGATGCATTGTCTCTCTGTGCTCCTTTATGGGTGTGCAGAGGAGCTTTTATTGTGTAATCAAACACAAATAGTATGAAAAGTGAATGCTGGAGCCCCTGCTACTTGTTGAGAGTTCCCATATAATTTCCCTTTTGTTCCCTTAGCTGCCTGTGGAAGATGTGTATGCCTTGCAGCAGCTGAGAACCCATCTCTGTAGTGAAGAAGAAACATGAAACAAGGCAGCAGAGATTGGGGTGGATTGAAGAAGAATTCATTAAGAAGAATGAGAGGACAAAGAGGAGCTTGATGTCTCTGAAAAATCTGTTAATCCATTGTGCTCACAGCTTTCTTCCTGTGACTTCTTGGAGCAGCATTGCTGCCGGGATTCATATTCTCTCCTGCTGCTAGAACTGCTGTGCCTGCAGTCAACAAGTAGAATGGTACAGGCCCAGCTTTCATGTAACATTTCTCTTTCCTGTCCTGTGAGAAACATGGTGTTTCCCGACACCACAGTACTTACACCTGAGGCAAATTTCCTGTGCAAATTTTTCAGTGTATACTGTGGTTTTTTTAAGCCTGTGTATTGTACTTCAAATATGGTAACTCCTAGTGGATTGGAATATTCTGCTTTGGTTCTGAATTCTGTGCTCTAGGTTTGTCTTATGAATTGTCCTCTTTATCCTGTGTGCAGAACTTCTGTGAGTGTATCTTTTTCCTTCTATGAAACAAATAGCATATCTGTTCTTTGCTGTTCTCCTTTATGCTGAGGCAAGGAACTTTTTCAGGGAATCCCTATTTTCTGTGCAGACCCAGCATCTGTTTTGTTTCTGTTATTCCATCTCTTGTTCTGGTATTTTTTACTATTAAAACCTATCATAATGATAACACAAAATTACAAATCACTTCAGTGCCACCCTCTGCTTTCCCTGTTGTTCCGATCATGTTTTTGGTGATCCTGTTTGTGCTTTCCTGTTTTAAGGATGTTGTTACTAAAGTTCAAGAAAAGCTAAGGAAACATCTGCTGCTTTTTAAAGCATGTTGACCCTGTTTGTTTTTCCCCCCCTTTCTTTTCCCCACCACGTTCTCTGTATTCTGAGCAGCTGTCTCATTCTGGAAACTTTGGCAGGACTTGCCTCAGTGTTCAGAGCAGAGTAAGAACATCAGCAGCACTAAACAAGTGGGTACTTTACCTTTGAAGTTGTCCCTGCAGAACTGGAGGATTGATGTGTTGTGTACTCATTTGAATTTACAGTTCTTCAGGGCTTGCTGTATTTGGTGTTCTATCTGTGATGGTAAATTGAAAGTTCCTCTCTGTCTTGTGCTATTGCATTTAAAAAATGACTGGAGGTGGTGTGGTGGCCAAAAAAACCCAGACTGCAAAAAAACCCCAGTACGAGGAGTCCTTGGGTAATGTGAGCAGGAAGCTAGGTGGGAGGTTGTGTCATCTCCTTGCCTAAATGTGAGTAAAGCTATTCTGGCTTTCTGGCCCTTGGCAGGGGGCAGCAAGGAGTGTTCTTGCTTCCTGGTCTGAAATAGCCAGTAATTAGGAAGAGCAGTTCTGCACTTTCTGAGGTTTTGCTTGCAAATAGCATGTCCCTAGGAAAGGAAGAGAGGTGCTTAAGTTCTTATAATGGTGGTTAACATTATCTCAAAGAGCACAATAATGCTAAATTAATAGTACGGGGAACTTGTAGACTGTAGTTACAAATGAAGAGCACACAAATATCCACATTTCTTCTTGCTGTTTGTTGTTGTTTCTAAAGAACACAATTGGCAGGGGATGCCCAAGTAATGCCTTGATTTCAGTGATTGTCTGCAATATGTGAGAGCAGTAACTGAGATACGCCAACACTTCAGCAGATGTAAATACTTGAATCTTGTGATTGTAACGCTTCCAGTTCATTGAAGTCTAAGCAGAGACAGGAATATTGGCAGGCTGCTGGACAGTCAAGATGCCACAAGTTCAAGCCACAGCAAAACAGGTAAGGTTAAAAACCCAGGGTCTGCCTTTTTTTTTTTTTTTTTTAAAAACAACAATTTTCCAGTAAATACTCTAAGGAGATCCATAATCACAGAATATTATCAGCTGTCATGTATAGAAGATCATAGGAGTAAAAGTGGATGTGTGAGGGAGGTGGGGAAGTGTTTTGGATGAGTGGAGGTGTACCTATATGTGAGATTCTCGTGTGGAGCAGGATATCAGCATCAGACTGGATGATTGCTCCTGCAGCTTCCAGGTAAAGCAGGATTTACTCCTCTGCATTGGATCACTTTGGCTTTTGGTGTGCTGCTGATCTTGAACTCGTGCCTTGTGATACACACAGTGCAGTGTGTATAATGAGCACTCTGTGTGCATCAGGGGTTGGTTGTGTTATAACAGCTGATGTGTACATGAAAGGAAAATGCTTGGTTTTGGTGAAGTGATAAAGGAGCTTGGTTGTGATCAAAGTGCTCTCGGTCTCCTTGGGGAAGGTCAAGTTAGGGACGTGTCATTCTCAGATACACAGGCTAAGTAACGTGTACAAACACAGTACACCTGCACACACAGCTGATGCTGTACTTCACTAACTGAAGGTTAGTTATTCTTCACTAGGTTACGAAGGTTATTCTTCACTGAAAAGGACAAGTGGGCAAAAATCTCATGATCTTTAAATCAGTTTAATGTCAGCTGGGATGAAACCTACTAAAATCAGTTTAAGTACAGTGTTACCACAGAATATCCCAGTCGACTTCAGATTGTGCTGGTGCTTTAAATGTGTATTTTCGCCTCCACTCCTGAATTTCTTATCATTTTAACCCTGATTGTATACTTGGATTTGTGGGTAACAGCAGTATCTCTGTAAAACTCTGTCCTGAAATTACTTGTACCTATGGTTAAAAGCTGCCTTAATCTGTTTTTACTTTTCTGATCCCTCTTCAGTCTTTAGGAAACTAAAGTGCAGTTTGGTGTGTTTTAAAAGCTGAGTAAAATGGTAGTTAGCAATTGAAAATTACTCGTGTTTTGTAAATGGGAGAGATTATCAGGTTCTGTATATAAGTATCACATTTCATATTTTTAGGTTATTCCGATTTTTTTGATGAAGCATTTCTCAGTTTAAATTAAGATGTAGGTATCAGATTTGTGAGTGCTTCTAGGGGCATGAGAAATGTCCAGAGGGGAGGATTCAGCTGTATGACGTGTGAAATACCAAAGAGGCAGCCTGGAGGGTTTCTCTCCTGCCAAGTAGTAAGCTTCAGAGAGAAAAAGGGAGCAAGAATGTAAGCAAACCTGAGTGAATGCTGAGATCTGTGGCTGGCAGTTAATAAAACAGAGAGGATGAATGAACCATGCTACGAAGTAGTCCAGGATTTCTCTACATCTGACTTCAAGAAACTGACATTGAAGGAAGTGAATGTTTGGCCATGCACTGGAAGGAGCAGCTGCAGCTCTGGAGTTGACTTTTCTTGCTCACATGTTTTTCTTTGCCTCTCCTTGTTGTGCCAGATAGGCAGTCTGCAGGGGCATCCTCAGTGTCTGGATTACAGACCGCCATTCCAGCCCCCTTTTCACTTGGAGTTCTGCTCTGTCTATGAAAATTTTGGCTGTTGTGACCAGGAAAGAGACAAGACCATTGCAGCAAAATACTGGGACATCATGGATTATATTGATCCCCAGGGGCATAAACTGTGTGGAACGTATATCAAAGATATCCTCTGTCAGGTAGGGCAGAAAAGTAGTATCTGTATCCTATGCTTTGGGCTGTCTTGGTGGTCAGTTGTGGTTCTCATAGATTCTTCCAGCTAGCTGTTTTGCTGGGAAAAGAGGTGTGGGAACAGGAGAAAAGTGGGCTGACAAGGTTATGGTACCTAAGCCTCAGCATACATTTTGCAAAGTGCTTCATGTGAGCTACATTACTTTGTGGTATCTAGCAATAGAGTAACATCTGCTAGCAAGAATGACTTACAAAAGCATTGCCTAATGTGGATGATGATGGGAATTTTGCTGCTTTTTGTTATTTTCCTATAACAAATGGGAGAATTACAGATCAATATTTTTTTGCTTGCAGCTTCTAGATGCTGGATTACAAATTCTACACAATCAAATGATATATGAGTTATCAGGCAAAGTGTTTGGATCCTTGGACTGCATAAAGGACGTGTTTTGATTGTGTTCCTGCTGAGGGCACTCCAAATGGTGTAGTTGTTAAAGTAGAACAAAATTTAACAGGCAGTAGTTTCACATAGCTGCTGCACTGTCCCCAGGCTGTAGTCATTGCATTTTCATCAGTGCTGTCTCCCCACTGTCCACCTGGCTCATAGAAATGGGCATTGTGCAGTCAGAAAAGACCAAAGGCACTGTTCTTCCTGAGCTCTCCTGCCTCCCTGTAATTAGAGGGCAGAACAGCCCTGCCTCTTTAGCAACTGTTAGTCACTCAAAGCTGGACTTGCCATGTGCCAAAACACAAAGCAGCCAAAAGACATACTTAATCTTACTAAGAACATAAAAAACTCTTCTAGTTAATGTTTTCTTAGCCCTAAAATGTTATTGGTGTACTGAAATGTTTCTACTCTTTTGGGATGCTGGTAAGATTCTGGCATCTCCTTGGGGTGGGAGGGACACCCCTTCAGCACCAAGACTGAAAAAAGTAGCATTAGGGTTGTTTTGTCATTTTACAGTTGGTAAACCAGAAAAAGATGTGTTACAGGTCTTAGCAGAACCACCAGTGTTGACGTTGCAAAGATTTTTCTACATGCTTCAGGTAGAAAAGACACTATAAAAATTACTATTACTACTTTGTTCATTCTGCAGGGCATCGTTTAATTTTGCATTTGTTGCATTTTGTAGCAAAAAAAGAAACCACCCTTACATTTTCTTACATATTTTCAAAATAAGAAGCTATTACTCTTCATATCTTTTAGAGTAAGATTTGTTGTTAAATCTTTGGGGAGGAGCATGTGATTGTGTTGTGTGTTGCTCTTCCTGTTTAAGTTGGTGAGAACCATGGAAATTAGGTTGGGTTCTGTGGCAAAGTTACTTGGCTGTTGAAGTAAGTGAAGGAGCAGAGCTCTAACAAAGGGTTTTGCTTCAGTGATGTCGCTCTCCTGGATCGAACTGTACTGATGATCCCATGTGAAAGGGATAGAAAATGATGACATTTACATTCTACCACCTCCACAGTATCCTGGTCATTTGTAGTCACTACCTGTGAAACATTGACATGTATTTAGTGCCACATCAAATACAAAAAGACAAAAGCATATATATGTGATCAGGATGTAATTATTCCAAGTGCTTATTTGTGCTGTGTATGGCAGGACTTCAGATAAACTGAAGTAAACAAGTGCTTTTATTTGATATTGTTCATATGGAACTTGGGACACAAAGATTAGCTTCAGTAACAATGGTAGACAAAATAATATTAGCTTTTGGCTTTTGAACGAAACAAATTTCAAGAAAGCAGTGTAGGTGCTTATTGATAAACCTAAATTACTAGTAGCATTTCTAATTTAGCAAAACCAGCATTATTTCACATCTTTAGAGGGCATCAGAGTAGTAGCAATATGCTGTAACAAAGTAGTTCATTCAGTCAGGTGTTCCCTCAGTGTCAAAACCAGCAGACGGTGTAAAGCAGGCAACTTCACTGCCCCCAGCCAGCCTGGTGTGGCAGTGAGTGGTGTACTGAGCATCACACAGAGGAAGCTGGTTTTGGTGACTACAACGGTCCTGCTGGTTCCATAAAGCCCAAGAAGAATGCTGTGGAGTGCACCTTACCTTGGCAGTGGAGCTGTGTGTTTCTTAACAGAAGATGATTAGCTGGGGATGTGTTCTGGGTTGTGGATTTCCCGTTGTCACTCTAAACCAGATGTTTGTCTTGAAAACTAACAGGCTAGAAGAGACACCTAAAGCAATACTGGTGCTGCTGGTAGAGCTGCTTTGGTTTTCAGCTGGCAAGATCTGGGTCTGGTTTTGCTATCTACGCTTGTTCTAAGCATCTGTAGGCTTAGAGTCTGACCCTCAGCTGAACTGTTCTAGGAGTGAGCTTAAAAACTGAATATGAAACTCTGAAAAGTACCTGGACTGTTCATAAGGAGGTGTTGTGCAAGTTGCATGGCTGTAAAAATTCCCTGGATGCAAGCCTTGCTACGTGCATGAGAACAGTTGTTTGGCTGATGGCTGAGAGGATGTTTCTCTATTCAGAAAACTGTTACAAAAAAGGCTTAAAAAAATAAAGGCCAATTAAACCTTATTTTAAGGCTGATTGAAAGCCGTTAGTATGGCATAGGAACTAATGCAGGGAAAGAAAAATACTTTTAAGGCCAGTTTTAAACTGAGGCTTGACTTAATTGAATGCACACTCTTTTTGTAGAGAAGCTATTACAAATTTGAAGAAGCATCAACTTAATGTTAGCAGCTTCTGCTCTATAAAGTAGTGGGATGAATTGTATTGTTTCATGCGTGCTTGAGTGAAGTGAAAGACAATCAACAGTGACTTGAAGGCCACCTTATCTTGGGAGTTTATGTAGATCCTGAGGGATGGCCTCCATCTTGTGCATCTTGCTGGGTCTGTGCGCTGCAATAATTGTTTGCCAGGCAAACATTGTGTGGGAAGCCCAAGGACTGGGAAGGCACGGCAACTGCTCAGGGACTACTGCTTATTTAGGAGGGTGAGCTGTAGGAAGCCTTTATGCTGCAGGCTGTCAGCAGAATAGAATTGATGGAGCTTGGAGGTGGCCTTGTGTCAGAAGAAGCTGGTTTCCTCTTCTCAGATTGCTGCTCTGGGAGCTAGACTCTGATCCCACTTATAGAAAGAAATTAAATTTTCAAAGATGTTAATGTGTTAAATTCTTCAGAACAGAATTGAGAGAAGGTTTAGACTGCAAGTGACTTTTGCACACTGGAGTGGTGAGTGAGCTGCAGCTGCATGTTAGTGGGAATGAGGGAGTTTCTCAGGATTCAAAATGTAACACAGCTTAGGCTCTGTCTACTCTTCCCCCACTATTCCTTGGTGACACCTTATCAGGCTGTCACACTTCCTTGTCTCCTAGTCAGTTGAGATCAGCACTGTGTTTTGTGAAAACTCAGCATATTCAGGGGTGTTTGAGTATATACTGGTGAAAGTGGAGAAGGTGAATGATGGTTAATAGACTTAGTAAGCATCAGAGTGAGGAACATGCTGGCTAAGTGTTACTGAATGCCTGCGCCAAAGCTGCTTTTCTTCAAGAAGATGAAAACAGAAAGGCTCTTACCTGAAGCTTTGGGTTTTGGGGATCGCACTCGGGTCCTAATGGTGCCCTTGCTTGTTCTGGGAAGACCTTAAACAGGGGGAAAATGGTGTGGTTCTGCCATCTGGGGCTGGGTTCAGGCTGCAAGGACAGGCATGGGGCACTTGGATTTTTTTTGCCGACTTGGGGACTTCTGATCTGGGAAGAGGAGAGGTTCCTTACAGATGTGATGTGAAAGCAACAGAAACCAGCTTGTTCTATGCAGCTTTATAATCAAATGGCAGCAATGAAAAGTGAGAAGCTTACTACACCATCCAAGAGTGAGTTTGAAAGTGCTTGGAAGTTATATCTGTTCTTAGTACAGCCAAAAGCCCTCAGGCTCTTCTGTGAGCAAAGGAAATTTTTTTTTTTTTTCCCTCCTAAGTTTGGAATGAGGGTCTGTAGCCTTCCCATGAAATACACTGGAAAGGCTGCTACTTGCACCAAAATAAGTCAGTGCTTGTATAACTGCCCCAGATTTGTTTTATCCACTTTGTTCATTGGAGCAAACCTGTTTAATGAGGCAGAAAAAATACTAATGTAGCTCTTCATTCTTCAACTGTCTATGTACTTACCTTCCTACATATGTGCCCAATAAAAACATATGTGCCCAATAAAAGCAGGATTGATTGTTTCAGGCTGCTGGCATGAAAACCAGTAAAATAATCTTTCTGCAGAATTTGTCTCCTTCTGTTTTAACTTCTGCAACTGTGTGCTGATTAAAATAGAGGGGGCATTGTAATGGAAATGTTTTATAGAAGTTCTTGCCCAGAATTTTTGCAAGATGAGGAGTTTTAAATTTAGGTACAAATTCAAACACAGTACCTCATTTTCAGTATCTAACCTATAGTTTGCAGAGCTAAAAACTATATTTGAAGGGACGTAATTTTAGATACATAATACTTGAAAGTGTTGCCTGCAGTTTGTTGTCTTTTCTCCCTGAAGATCACACGTAGAATAGAGTCTGGTAGCTACACAAGTTGCATATGATGATATGTACTTATTTGAAACAGTCTTAAATCTCAACCACAGTCTGTTTCAGTGATACTATGCATGCAAGAACATGACTGAAGCTGTTCAGCACCAGACCAAAGATTAAATTGTGCTTAGCTTATACATTTAACTAATGTACATCTTTATCACCTACAATTTCTTCTGGCAGAGTTTTACTTCCTTTTTTTAACTGGGCTCCCGCTAGCTTTATGTAATGCTCCCTCATTTTTTCTTCTGGGGGAAAGCATGAATAAGCAATCCCCATGCATCTTCTCAATGTTACCTATCATATTTACAGACTTTTGTCAGGCTGTTACCTTACTCTGATCACATCTCTCCAAAACTGCTCAGTCCCATCTCAATTAGCTGCTCTGTATCTTTGTCCATCGAGATTTGTTCCCTTGTGGTGCTTTTGCTCTCTTAAGAGACTGGAGCTGCGTATGGTGTTGAAGGTGCAGGTGAACCTGTACCTGTTTTGCTTGCTTGCTTTCCTAACACTTGATTAGACCTATGTATGGGCTTTAAGTGACTTAACATAGTAAAATCTTAAAGGTATCTGGAAATGGCAGTGATGCTGGCTGATGTGAATGCTGTGTCCAGATTAGGGACTGCTGGACAGGAGAAGTCTGAAGTGCAAAGGGTAACATTCTCCATATGCAAAAGGTTGCTGCAGTGATGGAGTTAACATTCTTCTCTCAATCTGTTATAATATAAAGGTTATAAAGTACATAATTCAAAGTCTGCAGGGCAAGCTAAGGGAGATTTCTAAAAGCAAGAGTAAGAAGAGATTTCTAAAATAAATTGTCCATCACTTCCTTAAAAACCTCAACTAACGGAGCATCCACAGCCTCCATAGACATCTTTTGGGAATAATTCAGGTGCTGCTGACTGGTTTGGTAAAGGAAACAACTACTGACCTCTAAATCCCCTTTAGCAATGTTCTAAGTGACTTTCTACTATTCCACTTCAAAGATAACTCACTATGTTCTCTGCCTTACTAATTTTTCATTTAGCTGGTTTGCTTTCACAAAGGTGTCTTGGCTTCTTCTGGATCTGTGCACAGAGCTGCATATTTAGTTTCTTTTACTTTTCAGGAGTGTTCTCCATATGCTGCACATCTCTATGATGCAGAAAACCCTCGGACACCTCTAAGAAACCTCCCAGGACTTTGTTTTGACTACTGCTCTGAGTTTCACTTGAACTGCCACTTTGCCATCAGCCTGCTGACAAGTGATAAGCATATCCGAGAATGCTGCAAGACAAACAAGACACGCTTTTGCAACCTCCTTCACCTGCACGACGAGGACTACTGCTTCCCAAATGTGCTGAAGAACACAGCCCTCAACCGCAACCTGGGCTCGGTGGTGGAGGATCGCAAAGGCTGCCTCCACCTCTGTCTGATCGAGGTTGCCAATGGCCTGAGGAACCCGGTGCTCATGTTGCATGCGAATGACCATACTCACCGCATGTTCATAGCTGAGCAGGTGGGCGTGATCTGGGTCTATCTACCTGATGGCAGCCGGCTGGAGGAGCCCTTTCTGGATATTAAAAGTATAGTGCTGGCTACGCCATGGATAGGGGATGAGAGGGGCTTTCTGGGGATGGCTTTCCACCCCAGGTACAGGTACAATGGCAAGTTTTATATCTATTACTCATACATGGATAAGAACCGAGCAGAAAAGATCAGAATCAGTGAATTGAAGGTTTTAGCATCTGATGTCAACAAAGCTGATCCACTCTCAGAAAGGTAAAGTTCATGTTGAATGCTATTGTCTGCCATGATGAAAAATTATTTTTCTTTGTCCCTGTCCTTCCCCCTCGCAGAACCTGCACATTCTCAGTCACTCTGGTCCAGGTGTGTGACTGGTCTGCCGCAAAGCTACCAGAGACAGGTTGGCTCAAGGTCACACAGCAATCTAAAAATTAAACTGAGGACACAGGATCTAGGCTTCCAGGTCATCTCTCATCTCCATCTACTCTCGTCTTCTAAAGAGCAGTAAGACCCTTAAGTCTATTGTGGAATTAACATCTGCATTGAAAGTGGTTTGTACTGTAGGAGAACAGGGATGCTTCATTACAGTACTATGTATTCCTTTGAACAGACACATGTGCCCATACCCATGTATGTTCTCACTAAGGAAAAATAGCTAATTCTCACTTCTGAAGAAGAATTTGTTAATAGCAGACATTTTCTAAAGAGCTTCACAATCACCATAAGATGCTTCCGAAGCCCTCTGATTCACCAACTACTCATATAAGAAGGCAGAACCCCCCTGATGCAACCGAAGCTTAAAGGACAACAAAATGTTCCTTGCAGATGAACACACCGTGTATTTGCAGTTGTGTTTTCAGATGAGCTGTGACACTCCTGTGGCAGTGGGTGAGCTCTGTAGCACAAGAGGTGTTACTGCAGTGCAGGCCAAAGCTGTAGTGCACAGGGCAGCTGTAGGGATGTGGCACTGGAAGAGGCTCTGGTGCGAAGCAGGCAGACAGCCTTATGCTGCAGGCTCAAAGCTGACAGGTCTGTACAGCTGGGAAACCTTGCTTTCTTCTGCAGAAGAAATAACACAGTATTTCCACCAGAATGTTCAGTCCTTCACAGTAGCAGCTACTTCTGGACATATTCCTCCTATTTATTTATTTATTTATAATTATTTTTTAAGGAATCTTCTGGAGCTTGAGGAACCAGCTGCAAATCATAATGGTGGGCAGCTGCTCTTTGGTGTGGATGGCTATATGTACCTATTCACGGGGGATGGAGGGAAAGCTGGAGACCCTTTTGGAAAATTTGGAAATGCTCAGAACAAGTAAGTAGGAAGGCAGATGTAAGCTTTGAGCTTGTTCATCAAGATATGAGGTTTGGAAATGAGGCAATGTAGACAAATAAAGTAAGAGTGCTTACTGAAAGTGCTTGTGCATTTGCAAGTCTGCAGTATTTAAAAAACCAAAACTTTACATATTGAAAGCTGAGGAAACTCAAGTTTTTGAGAAAGGGGATGGTCTTCTGTGACTTAAGCAGGTTGCAAGACCTACCATCCACTGGTCTACTTCTTTTGGACAGTTAACTTTTCCTTTGGAAAGAGGGAAGAGGAAGAGAATTCTTTGTGTTTTCAGTTGCTTCTCACACTGGGCTTTCTTTTTCTGTTGTTCTCTTTAGGAGTGCTTTGTTGGGGAAAGTCTTGAGGATTGATGTGGATGGAAAAAGCCCCGATGGAAAGCCTTATCGCATCCCTCCTGATAATCCATTTATGTCTGATCCCAAGGCCTGCCCTGAGGTTTATGCTTACGGGGTCAGGAACATGTGGCGCTGTACGGTTGACAGAGGGGACCCTGTCACAAAAAAGGGAAGGGGGAGGATATTCTGTGGGGATGTTGGGCAGAACAGGTTTGAAGAAGTTGACATCATTGTTAAAGGAGGGAACTACGGCTGGAGAGCGAAGGAGGGATTTGAATGCTATGACACAAAGCTTTGCCACAATTCCTCTTTGGGTAAGGAAGTAGTTTCTTACAGATTACTTTTATTACATGTGTGTGCTTAGTGGACTGTAGCATTATTTTTCCAGTGAAGCTAAATAATCCATTCTTGTGTGTTAAATTGAGATTGTTTACTATTTAAGCATAGAAATCCCTTCTCCCCAGCTCTGCAGTGTTGGTGTGAAACCATGCCTCCCTTACTCAGGGAATTCCCTGATGTACACTGCACTGGACAAGGTGTTTAGGTCAAAGGCTGTGCCTTTTGCAGACAGTTTTCCCAGTGAAGTCAGGAAGGCAAAGGATTTGGTTTATATAGAAAAGCAATTTTGTGTTTTCTTCAGAAGCTCTGAACCATGACTATGCCTAAGGAGAGTGGGCCAGGCTGACACTGAGACCCTGAAATAAATGCTGTGGAAGAGGCAGTGTGTCCCAGCAAGTAAGGTGCTGGAGGAGAACACCCAAAGCAGTGCTCTGGGTATGACTGTGGGTGTGAGGGACAAACTCACTGGCTGCCTTTAAAAAAAGAGTAGATACTGGTTATCTCTGTAAAGCTGAGGTACCACTGGGTTTTTCCGTAGCATTTACCAACCCATGAACTGGGTATTATTATAATGTTCCTTAAACTGTTGGAAGAAAACACCTCACATAGATGTTTCTGGAGCATTTGTACGCAGGCAAGTGTAGAATATGTGCTACCAACATTTCTCTTCTGCTATGCTGGTACCTACATAACTCTAAAGGGGGTTTGTTTGCTTGTTTTTTTTTTTTAATGGCCCAATCCTCAGTTGACAACAAAATGCATTAGTTTTTGCTGTTATTCTGTGGTTTTTAATGAATTGCATTTATGATCTTTATCCATGCCATTAAATATTAAAGACAAGTGTTTCAGGGGGAAAAAAAAAGTGAGGACAAGGATAAAATTTTGTGGGATCTGATATTCAACCTGAAAAAAGGCTGAATTCAATTTTAATATTGCCAAAGTCAAAGCCTTTATTTTATGTCTCATGGCATAAAATGGAGGTAGCTCACTTATGTTCTGTGCTTAGAATGTCAGCGAACCTATGCAGATGTTAAGTTAGCTTTCAACTGTTTGCTCTGATTCCCTTCTCTAAAATACTGGAATTTGTAAAGACAAGCCTGGCTACAATGATCGGTGCAATCACAAACCTGTAAGATAATACTTCCTGCAAGCTGATACCTTTCTGCATTGATCACTTGATGCAGAAAATCTTGGTCCCATGAGTTATGGAAGCTCATCATGACTAAGCCTTAATAAGTGACTACACAGCTCCTTAAAGTCCCTGGCTCTGTTCTGGATGGAGTAAATTACTGAATTTCCAGCTGAAATTTATCTATGGTGTTTGTTCAACTGTACTGGTCCTTCTTGTGATTTCTGTGCCTGTCAGTGTCATTGAGCAATCACTGTTTGATGCTCTTCGGATGTAAATTGTCTCACTTTTTATTCCTCTGTGTTTAACAGATGACATTCCTCCAATATTTGCATACGGCCGTAATGTGGGGAAGTCAGTCACTGGAGGCTATGTATACAGAGGATGTGAATCACCCAACTTGAATGGCTTTTATATTTTTGGTGATTTCATGAACGGGTGAGGCTAATTGTTTTCCCTGCAGCTCCCCTTCTGTACCCATGTTTGTCTTACCTGGGCAAATAAGCTTATTGGAGCATCCCAAAACCTTTTGAGCTGGAGTAAATGAGAATCTCAGATCTCTGTGTATTGATTAAGTGCTTTGCTTGACTATTTAACAACATTTTGTTTGGAATCTAAACTTCCTCCAGATTAGAGTCCTTAGGATAGGGGTGCTTTTGTGCAGATCTTTTTCCAAAAGAAAAACATTAAAGCCAGTCAACAGTCAGGGTCCTCAGTATCTTTTTTTTTTTTCTCAAAAATGTGTAATTTTGACAGGAACTAATCTTGATAATGGAAACATAAAACACAGGGTGTTTTATTTTTCATCTAGCCGACTTATGGCTTTACAGGAAGATGAGAAGACAAGTAAGTGGAAGAAGCAAGATATCTGCATTGGCAGCACAAGGGCTTGTGCTTTCCCTGGAATGATCAGTTCTTACAGCAAGTTCATCATCTCATTTGCTGAGGATGAAGCAGGTAGGTATCATGCCAACCATACCATTACTGGAAACTTACCGTCACTTCTGTATTATAGGGCAAGTTGGCAAAATTATGTTGCTCCTTACATGTTACTAGAGAGCAGGCACTGCAGAACAGGTTTGTGACTACCTCAGCACAGCAGACAGGGTTGGTAAGTGATTCAGAGAAGTCTCCTGCCCTGTGAGGCTTGATGAAGAGCTTGGGGAGACAGATCTTCATGTGAACTTGCAAATCTGAGCACTCCAGGTTCTCAAAGGAGTTTGACCTCCTGCTTGTTTTGGCCTTTCACTGCCCTTCTGTTGTTATTTATGCTGTTTCACTAATGAAGAGCTACTCAAAACTGTATCGGTGCAGTTTGTTCTTTCATTGTAACAACTCATCCTCAGTTGAGTTCTTACAGCTTATCTGAATTTCCTCCACTTCATCAGTATAAATTTCTTGGTCATGTTCACAACTTAGAGCACTTCATACTGTGGATTATAGACCAGGGCTTTATTTGGGGATGAGGAATGTCTCTTATTTTAAAATAATTGATTGTAAATGTCTCAGTGCATAGGATTATTGCTATGGTCATGATGACCAGATCTCTCACCAAGGTGAAAGTACCAATGTATACTTTGTTCACTTTTGTACTGTCTCCTGACAGAGAGCTATGTAATACAAAAAGTGGCTGCAAGTTTTTTGAGAACAAAGATGTGCTTTAGCACTTTGTGATTCAGCAGAAAAGAGACTTGCTTGTAAAGAAAAGATTCTAGATTGTCTGGCTAGTATATTCTGTCAAATAAGCAGGGGGATGGAGGTTTTATTGTGAAATACATACAATTTTTACCTGTTCTAATCACCTGTGGAGTGAATGGATGATAAATGTCTCTTCTACTGGTTGTTCTTTTAGAAACTGAGATGGTGTCATCGTGTAATTTGAAAGACAATGACAGTTTTACCTCTTTTTTCAAGCCACTACAATTTGCTGGATATTGTTCTAGTGGGTGCTAAAGGGAAGACAGGAGTAGTTGTTCTCAGCAACCATATTAGAATAAGAAGCTTCTGTCTTCCACAGATTAGTCAATTTATCTCTTGTTGGATTTTTTTGGTATGACTGAGATGGCTAAGTATTTGTTGTGTGGTCTTCCCTCTATTCGTAACTTCTGGCTGGTTTTTTTGGTACAAAAAAGTTAAAAGAAATACATACTTATACAGAGGAAAGTAAGCTTTTGGAGGCTGTCGACATGAGGTAATAAAGGCCCTCCTTGGGCACCGTGCTTGACTGAGAGCTGCTGGTTCTCTGTGGAACCCTGCTGCAACCAAAAGAACAGTTTGTGTCCCTGAGAGTCCCACCTGTACAGGCCAGGGTGAGACCAAAGCCCACTTCTTGAAACTGAGACACGACTGAGGAATGTTATGGACCAGCGAGGTCACGGACCCCTGGGGTCAGAGATCTCTGAGGTCACAGACCCACAGGGTGACTGAAGGAGTTTTCATTTCTGACTGTGTGAATTAAAGGAAAGAGAGGGCAACAGAGAATGGGAATTCAGCTTGGTCACTTGAATCTGAGATGGGTTTTCTTTTTTGATTTTCATTTAGGTGAGCTGTACTTTATGTCTACTTCATATCCCAGTGCCTATGCACCACATGGATCACTCTACAAGTTTATTGATCCTGCAAGGTTAGTAATTAAAGATGTTTCTCCATGTCAAATTCTTTTCTAATTACCATACGTTTGCCAGATATCACAGCAGAAAGAACATTAAGTACTACTGATAGATAATCCACTGACCTCCTCATCCAGTCCTTGGTTTTTGTTCACCTACTGTACATCTGATGCAACCTCAATTGGTTTTGGTGAATTTATTCCTTGCTCATCATATCTGTGCACCCAGAAATAGACAAAAGTTCAGCTGCCTTAAAGGGTCTGGACGGTAAGGATCAAACTCATGTCTCCTTGGCTGCATATCTGAAGTATAGCACAGTGGTGCTTTAAAAACGACAGTCCATATCCTTCAGGGTCATGACATCAAATATCTATGATGCGTTTTCATAGAAATAAAACAATAAATGGCAGTCCACAGTTTAGTTTTCTTCACAAAGAAGAGTGAAACCTGGTGACTCATGCAGTGTTCAGATAAAATCGGAGCATGAACCTGAGATTTTCCAAGCAAAATGTTTTTTCCCCATTAAGCCATTATCCCTGCTAAAGTCTGTTTTTACAATAATAATCATGCTTATGTAATTTTTTCCCCTCACAAGCTTTTGGATCTTACTAAAAAACTTTAAATGAGTTCAAAATCACCCTGTAAAGCAGGCACAGTACTAATGTGTCTGTGCTGTTGCCACGATCTCGGACACTAAATAAGAAAACAAGTAACATTTTCTTGGGAAGTTAAATCTAAAGCTAGATAGTTAAATCCAGCTCCATACCAAGGTGACTGGAATAGGAATTTGAGTCTTTTACTTGCTGTAACTGCTTAAGGAGACTTCTACCATTAACAGATTATTGTCTCTCAGGAAGCTTTTGAACTGCATTAACTGTGGCAGACCAAAATGTACTATTTTCAAATAAAATAAAATGAAAAAAAAAAAAAATTCTGAGCTAGCATACACATTGATAGCTTGAGCATGCTCTATTTCACAGGAAAAAAAAAAAACCAAAAGCCCTGCAGTCCCTCTGCCAGTCCCTAATGTGTCATGACTACTATCAGGGTGATAAATCCTCTCTTCTTTCCCACTGTAAAGGGAGAAATGCAGCTTTCTGTGTCGTAAGTAGCCTGTGGGATCCTTTCCAGGAGGCTGCCTGCCTGAGGACTGGTATGCAGTAATGCACCATGGTATGATGAGTCCATGGCAGGTAGCGAGTCCCTGCCAGGAATGCAGTGGTTTCCCTGCTCAGAAGGGCTTTTTTCCAGAAAGTCAGCTCTTCCCTGTGCTGCTGTAGCTTTGTATCCACCACAGATTCTTAGAATCATACAAAGGACCTTAAATATTATCTGGTTCCAACCCACCTGCCATGGGTAGGGATACTTCCCATTAGATTAGGTTGCTCAAAGCCCCATCCATCCACTTACTTAGACCAGGACCAGGCATTTATTCCCTTGGCTCTTTGGAATTTTTTCTTGTGTTTTCTCGTTCCTGTTGTTTAGCTTAGCCTGGATGCTGTTCTGCTCAGCTTTGTCCTTGTCTGTTTGCTTAAGTGCTTTGTGAGCTTGTCCAGGGTTTGCAAAGCACTGACTGCTCCACTGGCGGCTGAACTTGCTCAGCCCTGGAGCATAAGCCCCAGCACCTCCAGATCCTAGGTTGTACTCTGGCCTCCTCCTGAGTGTCCTATCCGCTCCACAAGGAGACTTTTTTCCTTTCTCTTTTGCATTTTACTGAGGTTTATAGGATTTTCCCATTTCCGTCTCACTGTGAATGGTGGCTGGGATAACTGGATTCTCTGATGGCTGCAGTCCCAGTCTGTTCATCTCAGATGCTCCCTGCTTCCTGCCCCCCACTCCAGCAACCAAGCTGACAAGGGCAGCAAGCCACACAAATGCCTGCTTCAAACTGTTGGCAGGGCCACTGCCATCTACCTGATGGCAATTCAAACTTCCCTAGGAACATCCCAGGAAAACCAGTGGCAGCAATGCCCCAGGTCCCCACTTCATCTTGCCTACCCAGCAGTGCTCCGAGACAGCTGAGTGGCTGGTGTGCCTCTGCCTGGGTTGGCACTAATCCCCTCAGTCAGGAGAGGAGGGAGGAGGTGTTAGTGCTTTAAAAATTATAGAGGAGAGAAGGTGGGGGGGAACCTCACACCAACCCTCCCCTCAAAAAAACACAAGCAATGCCAGCAACCCTGCTGTCGTAACTTTTTTTTTTTCTTTACATTGCAATGGTATGGAGAAAGCACTTGGCTGTTGCAACTGTCTGAAGGATAATGCTAATCACAAGAAAATGTGATGCCTTAGGTCATGCTTTGCTTTGCTCTGTGCTGTCAAGCATGCCAAATTGGAAGAGACTGTTCTTACTTGTCTTACAGCAGTTCCCTTGGCAGGGAATGGAAAACACAGGTCTGTTGCTCTTCTTTGTACCCCTCTTCCTGTCATATAACACGTGACAGTGTTACCTCAGGGAAAATGTGGGTTGTTTTTTTGGTTGTTTTTTTGGTTGCTTTTGTGCTGGGGGAAGTTGTCGGGGAACATCAGGAGAGGAACTCAGATACATTTTCTCTGCAGTTGTTGCTTCCTCCTTCCTTGCCTGCTTCTCTCCTTTCTCACCCCTTTTGTTGCAGCACTATGTTGTGTCTGAAGTGGCACCCTTGGAAGGTCACACTAACTTTTGTGGGGCCCAGTGGGAATGCATGTACAAGCTGCACCATGGGCGAGTGCAAAGCAGTGCCACTGATAGGCCTTATGTGCATGACTGTGACCCCTCTGCTTGCAGGTGGGGTGCAAAAGCCAATATTGGTAAGGACAACCTCAAGTAACTGATAGTCTGAAGTTCAACCAACGCATCTACCAGGCTTCTAGAAACAGCGTTGTGCTGGGCCTCCAGTAGCAGAACATGTAGCTGAACACACCTAATCGGGACCTTTGAATTCAGTGGTAGGCTACAGGTTCACGCAGGCAAACCAGCATCCCCCACACAAACTGCCAGCTATTCATGTTGGATAAAGACAGTCCAGACTGCCTAATAGCAAAAAGTTGACCAGAACGGTGGTAGAAGAGAAGCTGCAGCCTTCCAGCTGCTGTTGCTGTTCAGACAGTCATTTTATGGCTTGCAGCTCTTAGTTAGGTTCTTAAATTCCACCTATGTTGCACTCCGGGTGCCTGAAGTGCTTTCATGCCTCCTCCAGCAGAGGCAAATGACAATGGGGGGATTGATGTGTGTCTCTGGAATACATAAAATTCCTTAACAATCTCTCGTATATCTGCATATGTCTTTCTGTTTTTCAAGGAGAGCTCCACCAGGGAAGTGTAAATACAAGCCTGTTCCAGTGAAAACAAAGAGTAAACGGATACCATTTGTTCCACGTGCAAGTAAGTTGTTAGGTTTTAATTTTACTGAGAAGCAAAACATATAGACGTCTTATAGGCACGTGATGAAAACCTTTAGTAGTCTTAAACTAAAGCACTGAGCAGTTCAACCTAACCTTGAAGCTATGTTATCACGTTTAATGTGTGCTTCTATCGTCTGCTAAGTGCCATGCCATTTCATAATCTCAGTCTCTGATTTTTTTTCTCAAGTGTTACCAAATAATATAGTAAACAGGCATCACAAGGGAACTGACGGTGTTGATTCAGGCCCTGGATTTGTCCTGGGAAGACCAGAGCGCCTGTCCCTGGCTCTGAGCCAAGCTCCTTGAGTCAAATAATTACCTCTGTAAATCTGGGGGAGTCAATCTTCCTTTCTCCTGACCTTTGTCCTGTCCCCCATGCAACTAGGGCAGGGGTTACCTCTTACTATTGAGTAGAAACAGTGAGGTGAGGTTATCTTGTCTGGGAGTTCCAGATACTAGTATAACATGAAAAATTCACACTAAGCCTGTCAAAGAAATGTGCAAGGTTTCATCATGTTCTGTCTGGACTTATTTTCCTTAAATATACATGTGTTATTTCTAAAATTAAACAAATTTTATTTCCAAGAAACCCAAGGCTCTTTGGATGGAAGAAAGGAGGTTTGTATAGTGTACACTTCCTCTTTCAGAATGTTATCTGTTTTTCTTAACTGTAGCTCTAATAAGGGTTTACAGCAGTCATACCTCTCAATTAGCCTTTTGCCTTAAAGTGGGGATACTGAATTATATTAATTGCTTTCCTCAGAGTCTGTCCTTGAGTTGCTTAATGAACGTTCAACAACCAGGCCTCTGAAAAAATCTTCTAACCCCTCTCCAGCCATCTCAACAGTTTCTTCTAAGAAAGCTAAAAAGACCCCCTCCAGCAAAAAAAGTGTGTCAACAGTGAAACCAGCTCTGTCTTATAAAGAAAGACAGAAAACCAAATCTGAGGCTAAACTTCACAAACCAAAGCAGGAAGAGAAGTTTGTACGTGTTTACAGAACTACACCAGCACCACCTTTGCCAAAAAATAAGAGCTCCCACCTGACCAGAATCAAGAAGCTTCCTCCAAAGAAAGCAGCAAGGAAAAACTGGAGAAAAGAAGGAAAGGGAGTTGATTAAGAAGCACCTTCTGAAGCTCAGTGATGTCCCCAGAAACAGAAAGTCACTTATAAGATGGTGAAACAATGTTTTGAATAGTGACCAAATAAGAGAACTAGCTGACTTTTTGCCAGTGCTCCTAGAGGTGCCTTCATTAAGGTGTTAGCAGTCTCTCTATGTTCTGTTAAGCAGCACTAGCTTCCTAATGTTCACTTTTTTTGCAAAGCCTGCTGTGATGTCCTTTTCTGATGTAGGTGGTTATGAGAGTCTCTGGACGCTCACGGGTAAGATGGGGCTGTGTATGACTGTCTAATAAATCCAAGTGCCTCCAGCTTTCAGGACTTGCACCTTTTATCCAAGAATATGAAATGACCTCCCTTTGCATGTCAGTTAAAAGACAAAGAATAATGAAAAGTCTATTTTAAGAGTAGTCATCCTTCAGACAGTGAAATTGTACATATATATTTTTAAACAGTATTTTTTGAAGGTATAGATCACCCACAGGTTCCAAAAGATTCACTCAGGGCTGGAAATTTTCAGCAAATCTTAAAATCAAACAAAATCAACTCAGCACACCAACCAACCCTCGTAAACTGTAGTTGTAGCTGAGCAACTGCTTTGAATCCTCATCCGGCTTCTACCAGAGTGATTGGGTTCTGTCCTCCTGGCCTGCGGGTAAGGGCCGGCTGTTCTCCCTGGCTGAGCCTCATCTCTCCCCGGGGCCCAGGGCGGGTTTAGAGCCGAACTGGAGGGGGGGCAGGAGCGGAGGCGCTGCCCACACGCGGAAATTCCCTTCCCGTGGGGTGCTGCGGGGAGAACGGGGCGGATCCGCGGTGGGAGCGGGGCAGCACCAAAATTCTAGTGCTCTTTCCCAGAGAGCCGGGGCTATTTGCGCAGCGGAGCCGCGGCCCGCCTTGCGCCCCCTACCCTTGGCCGAAGACGGAGTTCAAGCCAATGACGTCACTTTGTAGTTTCAACGCTGTCTTGTCCTTTACCGCCACCCTCCGGCCGCGCTAATTCGGGAGGCAAAAAGCAGCGGCCGCGGCGCTGGCTTGCAGCCGGCTGGGAAAACTCTCTCCGTCTGCTCCCGCGGAAGCGGCTCCGCGCCTGCGGGACGTAACTCCCCGCTGAACTCGGGGAGGAAAAGGTGTTTTAAAAAAAAAAAGGCAAAAGTAACAAAGGCCCCAGCGAGGATCGAACTCGCGACCCCTGGTTTACAAGACCAGTGCTCTAACCACTGAGCTATGGAGCCACCTATCGTTTCTCGTCTTGGTGATAGCTCCTGGCACACTCGAGGTGGACGCCTCAGCCCAGGCGCTTCCCGCCTTAGCGCGAGCGGAGCCGTGCAAGCCGCACCGGTTTCCTCAGCAGTGCGCAGCGCAGGGGGCCCGTAGGCCTGGGGCAGGAGGAACCTCCCGTCCCTTGGGGGTGTCAGGGGGCGCTTCACCTGCGACGCCCCCGGCTCAGAGCCGGGAATTTCCCCTGCACCTGTCTCCTCTACGGGAAGAGCTACCCGTGGTGGAGCTGTGGGTGAACATGAACCCCAGCTGGCCCGCACGGCATTGCTCGAGGGTAACAAAGGGAACCTCCCCCCCCGCCCTTAATCCATTAGCGGTCAACCTGTTGCAAATTTAGAATAGAATTTGGAGCGAGAAGCGTCTCAGTAGCAAGTTGAGGCTTGCGAGAGGATTGCTGCCTTGTCCTCTGGCCCCCCAGGCCATCTAGCAGTGTCTATGCTGTAAAGGAGCGAGCATTTTCTCCTCGTAGTAGAAGCTGACTGAAGGTTTTGGGAGGTAAGGCTGTACAACATATGGTTTTACACAACGTCTGTGTCTGTGGGGGAGAAAGTAAATTTAAATGGAGCGATTACAGTCAATTTGGTGGTGTAAATCTTCTTAGGTTTTGTGAAATAACTTGTAGAAAAATGTGGTTAGTTATCTTGCAAACAAACCCCAAGTCTAGATTGACTGGGATAGGAACCCAATGGCTGGACAGGCACCGTGTAGCCTTAGTTTCTCTTTTCATTTTCACAAAGCAGGGAAGGTTGAAAACCACTGAATATTTTTCTGCTTTTCTTTGCATAAAAGAGCCATTCACATGCAGTCCTCCTCTTTAATGTTTAGGTGAAGGTGACAAGGTAAGCAGTGGAGAGGGAACGGGAGAGACACTGGTAAAGAGTAATAAATCTGAGCAGTTCTGCTGCATGCTGAAGTCACGTTCTAGAAAAGCAGATGTTATTTGCTGGGCTCAAGCCTCAAACTGTGCATGACTGAATGTAAAGCTCCTTGCAATAGGCAGAAGAAGCTGCATTAAGGAGTAAAAGACCTTTCATCTATCCCACACTCCACAAATCATGAACTAGGTTAACTTCCTTTTGTTTTTTATATTTCATCTTCTCTTTAAATGGATCTGATCTCTGTGCACCGACTAGGCCAGTTCTGGTGAAATCTGTCATGTTGTTTATGTAAGACACTAAAATTACTTTAAAATATCTGCTTTTGACCTCTAATGTGGCAGCTGATAAATTCATGAAGTCTCACATTTCTTTTGATAGTTGTCTTCCCCCCTACCCTCCCCCCCCTCCATTGGAAGATAGTGAATTGGTAAAGCTCTACTAACACTTCAGGGAATGGAAATAAAAGCATGGATTTCATTTATAACCTTAAAGTAGGTAGGAGTAGAATTGTCTTGCGCTTGTCCTGCTATAAGAAAAACCTGCTATAAGACAAAAATCGGCCTAATGGAGCTGAGCATCAGGATGAGATGTATTCTGAGACTGGAATGGGGTTGAAATCAAGTTTTCTGTGGTAGTATGGCTACCTATCACCACTGGTTTTTAACTTCAGTGCAAAGTCTGTGACTACGGTGGTTGCCCTGCTTCCAGATTCCTTTGCTTCCTCCTGAGGGCTCACTGCAAGGAAGGCTGCACTTCAAGTGCTGTGTAGCAGACTCTTAGTCAGACACCCTGGGTGGGATTCAAGATGTGCGATGGCGTATGCTCCATCGATAAGCTCCATGCTACCAGTAAGTCCTCCAGCTGCTCTTTGTAATGGAAGTGAGACAATTCCAGGATGCAATTCATCTCACCTGGACTTAAGCCTCCAAAATAAGTCACCTGAATGGTCTAGACGTGCTTGTTTCTCAGCTGACTGCAAAGGGGAGACCACGCTGAAAATGTCAGCAGTGAAGTGACGTACATCTCACTGGGTGTGACAGGTTTGTACCAGCTCGGTTCTGCCAGTGAGCAGGGGAGGGACAGGACAGCTGCTTTATTTGACAGGCACAGCAGCACGGCACAGCTTCAGTCTGCAAGCTGCTAATGCTCTTAGCCAGTCCATCCTCTCAGTCTCATTTGCACAGGAGTCAGCTTTAGCTGAATTTAATACCCTTTTCCTTTAGATGTTTAAATGAGAATAGCTGTAGCTGGAAAATTTCCCGTCAGAGGACCAAGATAATTTTTAGGGAGAGGGCAAGGTAAATTATATGTCTAAAGAAGACTCTATGAATATTTCTGCAACTAAACAGACAGATTTTCAAAATTAAGTATATAGGCAATAAAATGTGCTTAGTCTCCTGTTTATTGCTGTTGAAAGCCACTAGGTGGAACCTAAGTACCGTGTGAAAGGATAAGGAAACGTTTTACCAGACTTCAGATGCTGAAAAGTGAATTTTTACCACAGATTTTAGGGAAAAAAAAAAAAAAAACAAAACAAACGCAAATCTTAGGGTATTGTACCTTTAAAGACACGCCAGACACGTAAAGATCTGCCTTTATGTACGCTCTGTAAAATTTCTACTGGTTTGCAGCAAGATGAAACTTGTGTTGTGTGTCCTCTTTGCAAAATCAGGGCTTTTCCCCAGCACATATTCTTTTTGTCTGGTTCAGTGAATTACTGCTGATAAAACTGGAGGGCTAGCAGCAGCTGATTAGTAAAGGCCTTATGAAAGCAAGCAGACAGGCCCTTTGCAAATTGCCTTGCTGGTGTAACACATTTGGCTTTTTCTGTTGTGTAGAAAAGTTTTGTAAGACGGGCAGTCCCAAAGTAGGGAAGAATGCTGAAAGTTATTGTGGGCAGCATGCAGAAAAGTTTCCCCTTCCCGAGGAAAGCTGTTAAGAAGGAGCAGGATTTGGAAGATTCATCTTAGACTTCTACACCAAGGACAGATATCAAGGTAGAAAATTGAGTGGCTAGTGTAAGAATAGATGTAGTTGTGCCCTCTGTCTGTTATTAAAAAAATGACTTAGTTGTTCCTGATTAGCTCCCTGACTGTCCTTCTTAAGAGCCCCACTGAAAAAATATGTGTTTAACTGTGTGTCAAGCTGGTGTTGGTCTGCAGATGTCAACTGTGCCGCTGTGAATTTGCATCCATCTTCTCGTTAAGAGTAGTGACTTAATAATCTCATGCATATTCCATACGATCTTACTGCTGTATCTTGCTTTCACATGCTAACAGGAGAAGTGAACCAAAGGAATGACTCATCAGACGTCAATTATCCCTAGAAATTCTCTTGCACTGTAGCATTCTCTTTTTCTGAACTCCTTTGCCTGGCTTGCCATCCAGTTCCCTGCTGAATTCAGTTTTCTGGTGTTTTGCAGGATTCAGTTCACTGTTTCACAAAACAGCTACTAGCTTTGGGCTGCAGCAGTATGAGAAAATAGCAGCAAGTTTCCTCTGCAGACATGGTCTGTCTCCGAACAGGTTGTTATGGCTTACCTGCCTTTGTCCTCATCACCGCTGATTTTCTGTGTCCTGAGGGCAGCCTACAGCCTAGTGCACCCGGGATTATCTCTGCAGAAGTAGAGATCAGCAAAACTGGCATGCTTGCTTTTCCTTGCCAACCTCTGTGAGAAAGGACTTGCAGCACAGCTCCAGTCTTTTTATGAAATACAAAGTTCTGGGGGTTGTAATTGTTTGACAGGTTCAGTACTGTTGGTTTTGTTAGATTTTGTAGTAGCCTAAAGGTGTCTGAGTTTAATGTATTCATTTTATTTGACAAGTACTGATGGATTACTTTGTCTTGTACAAATGCAAGGTTGTTTTTTTGTTTGTTTGGTGGTTTGATTTTTTTTTTTCAATTATTTTTGGGGTTTTTTTGGTGTGTGTCTTTTTTTTTTTTTTTTTTTTTTTTTTTTTTTTTATTATAATTTTTTTTATTTTTTGGGGAAAATTCCTTTTGGGGTTGGTGGGTTTTTG